>LKNJ01001391.1:0-167694 GCA_002120245.1 Maccullochella peelii | reverse complement strand
AATAAGGCTGTAACATGACAGAATGTGGGAAAACGTGAAGCGCTGTGAATACTTTCCAGATGCACTGTAAATAACAAACACAAATAACAAAAACTATCATTAACATGTTTAATTGTATTAGAGCATACTATGTCATAGATTGAACAGAAACCATTTAAGAGTTACACAATAACTGCTATAATGAAGCCTAAACAAATGTTTTGCATCAATCTTGTTGTTTTTATGCAGTTATGTCAGTTTGTTGGCAACTGAGTACATCTGAATTATGGTGTTTAAGGATGTAACTGTATTGGTAATCAAGATATCAACAAGCAGATGTCATAAACTTGTCAGATAAGCCCTCATACCAATGGGAAAGTCCAAAAGTAAATAAAATCTGCAGCTGTGCCTCTTCTTTTCCTCCCCTCTCTGCTCCATGCATGACCCTTAGGAGTCTCCGTACTGTGCAGATAAACATAAACATTAATAATTCCTGATGTGTTCTGCTCTTCTGTATAGCTTGGAAAATCCCCACACCACCACCAATGTTTTTGTATTCAGATGCAAAATTGAAAAAGAAAATTAATAATTTCTGATTTGCTAAACAACCTTGACTTGCTGTATCAGTTGGGCATAAATAAATTGTTTTTCATTTGCATTTGATGAATCTATGTCTAGTATAAATATACTGTTGTTTACATAATAACATATACAGAGAAATTCCCTTAAATTACAATGGTTTGAGATTTTGTGCGCCCCAGTAGCAATTTTCTGCAGGCGAACCATAAAATATATATAAAATATATAAAAGCAATACATCTGCAATGTTATTCAATTCAGGGCAAAATTCTTGCAGGACTGATTCCACATAGTTGAATAAACTCTCTGCTGACACCATCTTAGCAAAAAAAAAACAACTAATAATATTAATTGCCTGTTGTATTTGATTGTATCACACTGTACGGGTGTTGCATTTATTGTGTTCACATCCCTGCCTGTGAGTATAGAAATCAAGCATCTCTCAATAAGTAGTTCACTTCCAAAGTCCCCTCCTGTCTCTCCTCTATACCTTTCATCCACTCCTGCAGCTCCTGCACAGAAAATCTCTTCATTGAGTAGGAGCGGCCTCCGTGTGAAGCTACCAGTTTGTTGATTCCCGAGAGCAGGTCTTTCACCTGAGAATAGCTCAGAGCATTCTGGGACTTTGTAACATTCAGCTCACAATAACGGCTCCCACACTTCTGGAGGAGACCCTGGAGGGTTGCATGGGCTCCCGCCACATTGTCGGTGATCCTCTGAGGGCTGTGCTGGTTGCCATCAAAGCGAACAAAGAGGACGATGGCGTGCTCTGCAAAGTCTCGTCCAAAGATCTTCTGCAGGTGCCCAAGCATCTTACACTCGCCCTGGGTGAAGCGCCCCACTTGGAGCACCAGCAGGAAGACATGGGGGCCAGGTAAGGACAAAGCCAAGCAGTCTTTGACCAGCTCCAGATTTTCCACCCCGTCCTCGTCCCACAGCTCGGGGGTGTCCACCAGGATGAGTTGCCTCCCTGCTACAAACACCTCTTTTCTCTCACAAGACAAGGTGTGCTGAGGGGGTTTATGAATAGACTTATTAATTGAGTATTGATTACCTGCTCTCTCTAGAATTAGATCTAGAGCAGAAGACTTGCCGCTGCCAGAGAGACCCAACAGGATGACTGACATCTTCTTTGTGTCATCAACTTAAAGCCAAGAAAGAAAAGGAAACTGGCTGATTGAAAGCACTTTCAGAAAGATTAAAAAATGAAATATTTTAACAAAAGTTAGAAAATAACAATACTCACTGACTTGTAAACCCATATTTGGATATCTCTAAAGCATTTTTATTGTATTTATAACCTTTAATGCGTCATTTGTAGTGTTGGGGTAAAAGTATGAATATTTTTTTACCATTTTGGATTACAGAAGTGTAAAACTGAATATTAGATATTCTATCCTGTAGATAATGAGTGATGAATGCCTATTTATAAATGTGTAACTGTATCCCCCCCTAGTGGGAGAAGTTGCTGCATCAGAATTTCTGAAAATTCAGTTCAGCAAAAATGTGCTTTCATGTTGTGAGACATTTTCGGAAAGTGGACAATTTTCTAAATAAAATAACTTTTTTAAGTGTCCAACATGAAATAACAGCTGGTGCTGTTCCAGTAACACAGATGTAAATGTTTGGAGTACAAGAAAGAGATGGATCTGTATTTTTCTGTATCTTCACTAATTCTGATTTAAAACTCTAGAAGCAACTGCAAAATGAGTCTTACCATCAGTGGCACTCATCTGGATCTGCAACATGGCTCTGAGGCTTGTCACAGCCTCCTCCAGGCTCTCTCTTTTTGTCTCGTATTGCTTTTTTTCAGCTGCCTCCTTCTTTCTTTCCTCAGCGTGTTTTGCCTTCAGCCTCTCCATTTCTTTGGCTCTTCTCTCCTCCTGTTGTTGAACCAGTTGCTTGAAGGCCTGCTCCTTCTCCTTGGCCTCTTGTACCCTCTGTTTCAGCATCTTCATGGATGAATCTTCTGTGCTCCTTTTCTTAGTTTCAGTCAGCATGGTTTCCGTGTAGCCAGTCGCACCATTTTCATTCAACATGTAGTCGACCATCTCTAATAGAGCACACAATTTGTCGCTTGCTGCAGATGATGTGATTCGGCAGTATCTCCCGTCGCACTTGTTTATCAACTCCAGGAGGACGTCGTCCAATGTGTCAGCAATCTTTGCATCTTCCAGAGAGAGCACTAATAGGTATTTCAAAGCCTCAACTCCAAAGTGTGCCTGCAGTATCTCTATCATTCTTCTTTCCCTCTTTGTATAATGTCCACCTTGGATCAGCAGCAGAAATGCACTGATTCCATCTGTACAGGATTTAAAGCAGCAATCTATTGCCTGTCTGATGCCCTCTTCTGTCATGTCTTGTTTCAAATCTGCATAGTGCAAGCTGATCAGGCGACCATCCAGTGTCAAGTCACAGACTTGATTTGATCCCAGAAAACTAAAGGTTAACTTGAGATGTTTATCCCCAGAGCTATCCTGCAGCAGAGACTTCAGAGAGAGCCACTGATCCACTGTGGATAAGACCACCATCATCTGCCTCATGCCGTCTGCCAAACAACACAGTAAAGACTTGTCAATGACTTGTAATCATTTTGACTTCACACACCAAGTAACAATATGATTACTATGTGTTTTTAACAGTAACTGTTACAATTTTTGTAATAAACTGACTGCAATCCAATTCAATATGTAGGAAAAGACACATTTAAAAAAATAATTACTCACTGTGTGACATGCCTTTTGCAGGTGCTCTCACAGGTCTGCTTTAAGATCCTTGCTAGTTCAAGATAAAACCTGAAACTGGATTTTCTCTGGCTCTGAAACAAGCATTATAAGGGCAAAAAAGTAAGATGCTTCCTGATCACAACACTTCACGTCACCCACAGTTTTGTTATCAAGGAAGTGCATTCCACAGCACAACCTGGAATGAACAAGCTACTTCTCCAATGCATCTTTCTCATGTTTCACGTCATGCAAAATAACTCTGTTCCTTCCCTCACAGGCATTGCTTAACTCACAAATAAGAAACAGTGTCTTACTGCTTCTTATTTGGCTTTGTGAAAGCTTAAAGTGCATTGTGCACTTCAAACCAAGATTCTGTTGTAAGTATCCATGCCAAAGTGTAGTACACTCAATTCAATTCAAATAACTTTATTGGCATGAATGTAACAGTGACAATATTGCCAAAGCATCAAGTAATAATGAGATTAAAATAATAATAATAATAATAAGAAGAAGAAGAAGAAGAAGAAGAAACTCTCTTTTCTCTTTGTCATACACACACAAACTCACATAAAGTTGTTTTAGGCACTTATGAGGACATTCCATTAACTTGCTTCATTCCCTGAAGACTTATCCTAACATAAACCAGAACCACTACAAGCCTAACTCTAACCTTAAACCAAAAACCATGTTCACTTTAATGGTTTACCTTTTAGGGACCAGCCTTACATTCTCAAATACAGTAAGTGAGTCCCCATAATGAACAGATTTCTGTCCCCAGAATGTAAGTACATTTTAAATATGCCAACGTTTCAAAAGTCTTATTTGAGGTGAACCATTATGGGAATTTGCAAACTCCTAATCTATTGGCCTGGTTTAGTTTCCTTTTCCTACCTGACTATCAAGTTGCTTCCCTCTGCACAATAAAGCCCGAGAGGCATCCTGTGATTGTTTCTTCGCATTATTGCTGAATTAGTCTCACTGCACATATTCAACCAAAACAGAGGGAGTAGTAAATCTTAGTGCCATGACATACAAGATAAAGGTCAAGGTCATTGTGAACATGCAACACTGATGACCAAAAGGAAAATCTGTTTAAATTCAAAGAAAATAAAAACTTTTTTTCTGGTTGAATTGGCTCCTAAATTGCTTTCTACTAAGGAGGAAGTCACGGAAGGACAGTGTGTTGCAAAATATATATATATATGGAATTTATCATTGATAGTACATGCAAGTTCTATAATACTGGCAACGACAGAGCTACAGTTTATTATGAAGGAGTTCGCCCACATACGCAACAACTGAGATTACTGAGGGATTGCACCACCTCCCTGTGCAGCTGCGCGCTGCTGCCTGCCGCTGCCAAAACAACGTAAAATGGGGGAAACCGCCTCGCAAATTTAGATACATTCATTTTTGTTCATTGTTTTATTCTGCCAATACAAAATATGATGCTATACATGAGTAATGTTTGCAAAATTATTATAATTTGTGGTATATATTGTTACTATGTCCCCAAAATTGCATAATGATATTCTGGACCCCCCTAAATATCAAATGGTTCGCTCCGTTGCTACGCTATCTTGTGTAGACGTTCTCCAGGGTGCTGGAGAAAATGTAGTTATTCGGCCTGAAAATACATAACGTTGTTCGGTTTAAAACGAAAATTGTGTGAACCGTGACAACAATTACAATGGCCGGTATAAGGAGAGTTAACGGAAAATTATCGGGAATCAACCCAGCTGTCAGGTAATGTTAATATCGAATTGTGTTTACAGAAAACGCTTCAGTGAAGCTGTCAAGCTAACATGGCTAACGTTAGCGCGTTAGCTGTCCGTTATTTGTCGACGTTCTAACACCACGTATATTTAATTAACGTTAACTTCAATGTTACTGTTAACAGTAATGCTAACGTTAGCAAGGTATCTAGCCAGCTATAGGTTATACTGCCAGTATTGATTAGCATCTTAGGCAACATTAATTTAGCTGTGCCATAACACCCATCCTTAGAAATTCCCCGCACCTTAGTATTTTTTTAATTGCCAAAACTAACGTTAACGTTAATAACGAATTGTGTGGGATCTGTGGAAGTAACTGTTACTGCATTCCCAAAAACAAACAAACAAACAAAAAATTAAATTGTAAAGCTAGCTAATTGTGACTGTCAGTTATCAGTGGCCGTTGGGATAATGTTCTTAGATATGCTCAACATCCACCTGAAGTTAATGTTAATAACAACAACGTCATGTCTATATATATTTTTATTGTTACATTTTTCAGTTGCTGTCGCCTGCATCAGGTCCAGTCTCTGCTCTTTGAGGGTGGCACTGCCACTCCTGATGGCATCCTGTGCTCTCTTGGTTTGTTAAGTTGCAAAGCTTGTTATCTTTATTTCTTTATATAGCCTGGTTAACTGCACTGCCAACTGCTAAGGCTAGAGCATAGCATTTTTGAATAAAACAACTTATATGGTCATTGCATAGCCACAGCCAATTAATATTAATGTCATTTTTTGTGTATTTTAGGAATTGACAGCAGATATAATGAGGGGTGCACTGAGCTAGCCAAATATCTGTTCTATGGACTATATGGAAGAAATCAGCTGAATCTGGAACATGTCCTTGAGGAATTTCCTGAAGAAATGCTGGATGGTGAGTTTTTCCAAGTGTTGTTCACTATATTTTTGATCTTTCGTGCTTGCTTGCTTCTACTCTGGCACATTACTTCTCTGTTTTCCAGATGTAATCCTGCTGATCAAGGCGGAGTGTGTTCATCTGTACTGCAACCCCATGAACTTCAGTTACCTGTTGCCCTACGTGTCCCACTGGAGGAACCTGCATCTCTACTGCATGACAGAGGCAGAGGTTAACCCCCCCCCCCTTCCTCCCCTGCAGGCCTATTATTCCTGTTAATTACAGTTCCTGTATGCTTAAGATAGGAGTAGGAACCTTATCAAGAGTATTTAGGCATGTTGAGTATCGATCTGTCCTGGCTGCAATTTAAACCCTTGCAGGTTACTATTAAGCTTTTTCAGTGCTATTTGTAGCACCTTAAAAAAACAAGGCAATTCAAAGAGCTTTACATAAGACAGAACGGCATTTGCCTATTAGACCAGTCAGTTTAAATGTTTAATTTTGTCTACACTGGCTGCACAGTGAAAGCGGCACATTCATTTTCATCAATGATACAGTGTGTTGTAGTTTCTACCAATGTACCTGCAATTTGTGCACAGGAGGCTCGGCCCCTTCAGAGCTGTCACTATCAAAGTAATGATTGCCAGACCTGTTTCATTGTTGAAAATTCTTAATATGACCCTTTATAGCAGTGTTTGTAATTGTGACAGTTATTCCCAAGTCCTTTTCTAAGTTGTCTGCCCCTGTGATTTTCCCATCTCCACACACAGTATGAAAATCAGGAAGCAGCAGAGGAATTCAAAATCTCCAGTTTTGTCACAATGGTGCAGGACTGCTATCGTATCGGAGTACCTTACAGCTCCCAGGGTACATATCATCACATTTTAATCTCCACATCCATTCACTACACATGTGTTAAAGAGATAGTGAAAAGTGTTCACACACGGAATACAATGTCATTTCACCTACTTGACAGTGTGTACTTACTGTATAATGACACCAACAGCACAGGTAATTATACTTGCTCTGCTGTTACTTTTAGGACACGTCCAGAGGTTTGACATGTTTACGGTGGAGAAGTGGCCCCTAATTCAAGCATTTGCCCTGGAAGGCATCGGTGGAGGAAGCTTTTTTACCATGAAATACAAGGTACCTTCAACCCCAAAAAAATAAAATAAATGTAAATAATATTTCATTTGAAAGTATTTGTAGCACTACATTGTACTTATGGTCCTTCACTTATTATTTCACCTTGTTTTTTTTTTGTATTTATGCTTTTCTAGCTAATGGACATGAGTGAGAAGCTGTGGCAGGTTTACAACAGACTTGACCCAGTGTCCCTCGATAATGTCCTCACAGAGGTAAAATGTTCTTTTTTCATGTTTTTGCTGTTCTAACTTAGACAGGATGATCTTGCATTCAAAGGAAATTGTGAAAATTTGTCCTCATTCTCCATAAAAGTTACAGTATCTCAAAATGTCCATATTTTTAAAGGCTATGCTGGTTAATCAGTCAGTCAGTCAGTTGAAATATCATGAGCTGATTTTGATAATCGACTGTTTTACTCACTCATAAATGACATTAATATTTTTTGGCTGATCAAAAGTCATATTTAATATGTGAAGGTGTGAACATGGCCATTCAGTATGATATGTGCTCTAACCTTGGTGCTGTTTGTTGTATTTTAGGACTTGGTTAACTTTGAGAAGCAGTGGAGTGGCTTTTTCTCCAGCATGGACCTAGAGAGCCATCTCTCCATCTTGGAGCTATCTGAAGCACAGGCAGGAGAGGTACGTTTATTGCATCACATATTCCTACAAAAAATACAACAATCTCAACAACATACATACTACAACAATAATTTACTGCCTTTCAACAGCATCATATTGTGATTTAGTAAGTAATTGTTATAATTATATTGTTGGACAAATCTTTGTCTAAATGAATAATACAAAGTAAACACAATTTTTCTTCACAAAATGAGATATGTAACATATTCATTAAGTATATGAAGAGAAGATTAATACCGTCAACCAGCGCTAGCTGTGATTCTTGCTGTTTTGTTGTCTACACATGCAATACATCACAAAAACAATAAGCATTTAATATTTTCTTCATATTAATTATGTGCTTAAATTAGTATCCTGCTTCCTCCATCCTCCTGCACCTTATTTATGAGTAGTGGGTTAAGTCAGCATCAATGCACCCTCATTGGAGGGTAATACAGTATGCTTACTCTTCAAAAATTTAACATGGACAGGGCAAAGATGTAGTGACCGGAAGGAAATCAAGTCAATGTCTGCTTAAATGACTACTAAATGTAAAGAGTTGTTTCAAATGGCATTGTTCAATATCTGGTCTTAGTAGTCAGCTAAGTGTACTTGTGTCCTCATAAAGTGTATTCTCATAAATCCACAGGCATTCCGTACTTATTACTCTCATGGACTGATCTCAAGCAACATCACAGATAAAAGGTATTCTTCATATTCAACAATGTCTTAATACTGAAATTATGTTCATCTGTAGTCTCTAAAATACTTTTGCTTAATCAAATGTTTCTTTATTTCAGTAAAAGTCAGCAGCCCTTTGTGTTGTTTGGGAAGCATTCCTCCTTAGAGGATTTGGAGAGTTATTTGTTCAACTTTCCCTCAGAGAGTCATCAGGTCCGCAACACAGGGCCTCAAGGTTCTACAGCCAAACACATGGTGAGAAGTTCAATTCAATTCAGTTCAGTTTTATTTATATAGCGCCATATCATAACAAAGTTATCTCAGGGCACTTTTCCATAAAGAGCAGGTCTAGACCAACTCCTTAAATCTGAAGTCTGGAATAAAAAACAGTATGATGTCAAACGTTGTAAACTATAGGAGCCCTATTAATGGCTTGGCACCTGCCAAAGTGGTTAGTAGAGTATAAGACCTGCCACTGAGAAAACTCTCCAGCATTTCAAATGGCATTGATGTCATTTTTCCATTATGTATACTTACTGTTTTATAAATCACATTGTCCCAGTTAAAGAGGAGAACTGGCCTGCAGCACCACCTGGTGAAGTTATTTGGTACAACCAGTGGTTAGTGATGTGCAGAACAGTGTTTTGACAAATCATCTTGAACATTTCGTGCCAGGAAACATGCGATTGCTGATCCCATGTCTCCTGTAAATATGAGATCTAGGTAATTTTGCACCACTATTGTGCATGCCATTTGTGAAGTGGGAACATGCTGTGATTGTATCTTTCAAAAGACACTTTTCTGTCCATTAGATTCTGCAGTGTGTGGCTCCCAAAGGACCTCTAGCCTGCTCTCGAACCTATTTCTTTGGGACCACCCACACTCCATACCTTGGTGAGGTTTTACTGTATGACTTTGCTTATTTGATATTGATCAACTGCATAGTTGTAAAATTATGAGGGGTTTTTAAAAATATTTTACATTATTGTCCTTAGCATCCCATTTCAGTGGTAACCCTGCTGCATAGTTTATTAATCCAGAAGTTAAAGCAGTACTACCTAACCCTCTGTCAGAAATCCTAGTGTGAAATGTTGCTTTGCATGGAGTTAATGCAGCGTCCAGAAAGGGCTTAGCTGGCCTGGGGTTAAGTGTAATATGAGAAGCCCTTGTTTGTATCGACCGTATATAATTTGTTTACACTTCCTGTATTTTACCCACAGGAAATCAAAACACAGAGCAAAAGAAAACAGAAGTCTTGTAAGTGATTTAACTTTGGATCTCATAATTAATATGTTTCCCTGTAAGCTATTGGTTGGCCATTGATAGATGTTAAAGACTGTCTGAATGAAAGAGGTTTTTTTTTTTTTTCAGACTTTTGTCACAGATTTATTCAGCTGCTGTTCAAGCAGTCCTTTCAGGAATCAAATGCTACTCCTGTACCTCCAGTGCTACCAAGGTAAGAAAAAAAGAGCACCTATTTTAACATGCATCTTTAAGCATGTACTGTAGCATGTACAGTTGCATTAAGAAATGTTTATTATTGTAGGCTAAGGATGTAGCAGAGAACACCTTTCTAGTGGCTTTGGACTCAATGGATTTAAGTCAGTACCGCAGTTCTCTCAGGTACAGATTGATTTCATTTTTTTCGTCGTACACTGTGTGAGACCTTCAGCCAAGCATGAAATGAATATATTGTTTGACTCAGTTTGATTCTCTGTTTTCTCTCCACAGGTCCAAATGTGAATTCACCATTCAAGCAGTGAATAAGCAAGGAAGGTGGGTGGTAACTAGTTCTTATTGGTCATTTGCAAGCATTTGTTTTTCCTGACACAGCTCCTTGAAATTTTCATTGTGTTATTTGAAAACTACACATTAAATTGCTGTTTTCTTAAAAACATTTCTGTAAATATGTGATTTCAGACCTTAAGAGCCTGTTTTTTAATTTACAGGATCATTCCTCTGACTGATGAAGAAAGCCGTTATGTTGTAAAAACAGTAAGACAGAGATAGACATTATTTTTTGCTTGACCAAAGGTTAACAATGAAATTACTTGTGTATACAATTTCCCCCCGGAAAGGTTATTTTTTTTTTTTGTTCATCTTGACTAATTCTGCTTTTTTGTTCTAAGGCCTCCATGACTGTCCATGACATCCCAGACCTGCAGTGGGATGGGGGGGACCTGGGCTCTGTGGTCTTCTCTGAATCCTTCTTGGAGTCCAGCATCAACATTCAACAGAAAGGTACAATATTGATTAGATTAAGTCCAATTAGAATGCATTGATGATTGATTCCACAAAGGAAATTTGATTTGCATAATAAGCAGGACAAATCCACAGGTCACCATTAACAGAAAAGGGCAAAAGTAATTTTGAAACAACAAAGCACTAGTCTAAAAACAGCCTGTTTCCTGTCGGATCATACTTGTCATTCATTTTCCGTGTTTGTCATTCTTTGACTTTGTTGTTTATGCTTCATTTTAAACAAGTGTGTTTCCTCTCCTGCTCCACAGATGGCACTGTGTCCTCAGACAGCTGCTACATCATCCTGACTACAACTGTGCCTCGCTATGCCTGCTGGCTGGTATGTGTGGGGCTGAAAATCAATTTCAGATTAATGTGATGAACAGAATGTTTGGATACACACTGAGTTACTTAGTCTAGATTTATTGTGCAGTAAAAGATGACCAAAACTTGCATTTTCAGTCTTTATCCAGAGAGAAACGGTTTTATTTTTTGTAAACATTGTTTGTTTGTTGTCAAAAGTCTTATGGTCATGTTGTTTTTAGATGGAACCTGATGTCAAACAATCTGAGCAAGCCCAGCATCTTACTAAGGTTAGTTCAGAAGCTTCATTTGTCCACTGCAGTGTATGAATACGTGCTCATGTACAGTATGTATGAGCATGTGACCTCAAGACTCATGGCATGTGTCTTAAACAGAAAGAGGAAGGCACTTGTTTGGGAACTGCTCTGACTGTAGCAGATGCTGCGTATGTGTTCTCCAGCAGCCAGCTCTCCACACCTGAAGAAGGTGACACTCTCCATCAATATCAACATTTCTGCCATGTATATTCATATACAGTAACTTACAATGAGTGTAACTGAAGTATAATCTTTGATTCTTAGATTTCAAACTTAGCCTGGAATCACTTATCAAAATCAACTTTACACCACCGTGTGAATAAGGCTATGGTTAAAAGTCTATTTTATTGATTTACAGTATTTCATTTCTATTTAAATGTGAAAGTACATTTACGAGATATTTTTTCACATGTTCTGGCCAACGTCGTACCTTATGTGAAAAAAGAGTTGTGATTCTACGTCATTTTTAATATTTCTTCAAATCTGTTAATCTTAGGGAAAATCATTTTCTTCTCTGAGGGACTCCTGTTCATCCATTCTCAATATGGAAGCATTACCCTGTCCAAGGATCACATCAGCACCATCAAGTTCTATGATCCGGTAGTATTTACAGTTGTACCATGTGATATGACAAGCAGTGGTCCATCTTTCATCAGATCACATATATTCTTTTCTACGCAATATCTGTTTTGTTGTTACTTAGTACATTGATGATTTAAAAGACAGTTATTTTCTTGCTTCCCTATAAAACCTTGGTAAAACATATAATATGAATCCATATGCAGTTGAATTCCTGGTACTAGCTTGTGTATGATTTGTGTGTCCTCTTATTACCAGGACTCCAGCGCTGTGGCGTCTCTCTTTGTGGAGTATGAGAGCAGCCTGCTCCCCCACCTTCCGTTCCCTCTCCACAGCTCTGACCAGTGTCTGGTCTTTGCTCTTCAGCCCAGGTCCAAGAGCCACAGGGCCTTCTATTCCAAGGTAAGACCTTTAGCCAGTGACCTGACAGGGTTTGAGACTGAAGATACACATACGCCATCTGAATATAGCTGATTCAGACTGATCAGTCTCTCATCATGCCTATATGACATTAATCTAAGAATTTCTTTATAGCAGTGGTAAACAGAGTTAATACTATAATAGTTATTACATCATTATCACTATTGGTTATTAAGTGTTCAACATAACATGGTAAAAACATAAAAATCCATGTTTATCTCGTTTTATCAAATGTCCTTTAGGGTTTTACTACGACAAAATGCTTAACAGTAATTTTCAAAAAACATATGTTGTCAAGTGTTTAACTCCCACTCGGACTGAATATATTTGATTTGAGGGATCATGAGTTGTGGATGAAATACGGGATTAGTTTGGTTTTGTGTTAGTTCATGGATGAACCATTGCTTAAAAAAAAAAAAAAAAAAAAAGTTTTTAGCCTACTACTTCATTTTATATTCATTATAGATACGGCTCCAGTTGTATGAACCTTTTCCCTCTTGGTTTCAGGTTTTGTCGGTGTGGCAAAACTCTGAATCTGGACTCACTCTGCAATTGGTGGACCAAGAGCACCTGACCTGGAACCAGAAAAACATGTAAGATAACTTCATCTCCTTTACAGCTTAATATTTGTGTGTATGCTAGATTCCAGTGCACACTGCTTGAAACATCACAGACACTTTCAGAAAAGTTATTCGATCAAATAAGATTACAAACAAATCAAACCAAAAGGTTTTTGATAAAGTGGGGCACCGTGTTACCATTTGATTTCACAATTGTTTGAAAAATTGAAAATACATTTGAATATGTTTTACCAAGCCTCTTTCTCATCATGTCACAAGGTTTTGATAGTCCAAGCTGTCTGATACATAATATTACCATAGTTAACATAGTTTGTGCTTCTGTTAAATGATTTTTTTTCTCTCAGGCACACCAGACTGCAGAAGCTGCACGACAGTCAGGAGCCACCAGTAGCCAAACGCAGAGGCAGCCTGAAGACTTCATACTCCCAGCTGCCAGAGCAGGACATGTTAGTGCATACTCTGTTCACTCAGTAGAAAGCTTCACAGTTGGACCAAACAAGTAATAAAACCTGATGCTAGGTATTGCTTAATCATGACTGTCTTCCAAAAATAGCATTTAAGCCTGTGTTTCCTAATACAGCGTCTTGATCATTGGTGACTATCCACACTTGGAAGGTCTTTTCTGCTGAGAGAAAGTATATAAGATAATACGTTAATGTAGCTTTATTATCTGGCCCAAAATAAACACATTTTTCACATCTTTTCTAGACTACAGGCAAGGATAATTCAGCACCTTTTGGCAGCTTCTTGGTCTTCCCAAATCTCTCCTAAATCTGTCACCTGGTATCATTAGACATCCAGCTGTTTAAAGCATTTGCACTCGAAATCAACATACAGTACAGTGCTAAAAATGAGTTGCTCTTGTTTAAACAGTTTTGCATTATTAGTCTAATTTCTAAGATAAAAACTGATTTTGTGCTTTTATAGAAATGTTTACTGCAAAAACTGGGGTAAATGCAAGTAATGAGAATTAAAGCCGTAGATGGTGAAAGGAAATTTGACTTAGCTGTAGCACTAATTGTTGTGAATTGCCTTACAAGTCATACCAGTGAGTTGACCCCATTTTTCCTTACTGATTGCTGCATTTTGGTCTATGCCAGGTTTCTTCAACACTTTGCCTTGAGTAGTATTGGCCAGGAGCCCATTCTGTATGACCACCTGGGGGTGCTCTTTCCCTCCGCAGAGCTGAGGAATCCAGTCAACATTCAGGGAGACAAGGTGAGCATATTGACTAAGGTGCAGTGGATCTTCCTCATTTGAAAAATGTAGACAAGAAAAAAAACATTTCTGGTTCCTTCAAAGCATGCTGTCTCCTCTGTCTTCCCAAGGTTAGCTGATACTATTCATATCTGATGTGGGCTTTTTTAATGTGTTTTAAAGGTTGTTATTACCATCATCACTGGATTGCCAGGAAGCCATAAGAAGAGACTCTGTAACTTCCTGATCCAGTTAAACAGGGAACATGGAAGGTGAGACAGATTTTTGTTTTTTGCTCTGTTGTCATTTTAATCTTACATATGCTGTAGTTACATTTTATAATAATGATAATGAGGAGAACAACAAAAAACTAAAATAACACAATTTGATAATGATTTAATCCGTAGGTGGGTGGTGTATAAGCCTGGTCCTGACAGCTGTGACAGCTTCTCAGCCTCTCACCTGCAGCAGTATTTGTCCAGCTTCCTGGAGAACCAGAGAGGCCCAGGAGGCAAACCCCGTCTGTTGGTGCTCTCACCCGGGTAAGAAAGCCCGCTGATCAGCTTGATACAGCTGGGAACTGAGCAGCCAAGGGTCATGCAGTAGGGCAGAGCTAAGCTAAATGGAAGCATTTCATTCCAAAAATACAACAATGGGAAAATAATGTTATCTGACGTTCATCATTCAGTGTCCTAAATACTAATAATTTCATCCTTGTACGTAATACAGATCTGAACATCTGTACCTTTTGAGTATCTAGAGTATGTTGGGATATTCAAACCTAACAATAACAGACAGTATTTGAAGAAATTAGAAAAAGGAAAGATGGATTAATTTACTGTTCTTTGTCAGTGTGTGATGACTTATTCATTTGTAAATGTTCCGACTTGTACAGATACACAGATGTTCTGGATGTGGTCCAGGCTGTGCTTTTCCACCCTGACCCAGTTGTCCAGGCGTGTTTCACCATCGGCGCTGTCACTGCTTGTGTGGACCCGCTCGCCTCCTGTTTGGAGCACAGGTGAAATTTCTTTCTCCAGTAGATTAGCTCTCAACACTGCTGCTGTTAAAAGGAAGCAAACAAAACAAGCTTCAACTGCCATAAAGAAATGTATGTATGTACAATGGATTTGGTGACTACTCAAAACACTCCTGCAGCACAATCTGCTATTCTGCTATCTGTCCATATGCTTACAGTATGTTCCAAAAATATAAATTTTCACCAAAAATAGCTTCTATTTGATCCTACTACAGCTAACTGCTTACATTTTTTGTTTGTGAGCACTAAGCAAATGTAGTTGCATGCACCGAAGGTGAACAGCTAGCAACAAATGTTAGCTGTGTATTTAGTCAAATTGTGGCCTATTTTGCAAAGTTAAAGAGGTTAAACACACCAGTGACAGAACCTGAAATTCAAGTTGAGGGTTTCACGCTCTTATGTTTTCAAGTAACATATGGACAGACCAGATGATGACAGACAGGGCCGGATGTTGATAAATTGTTGAAGCACTGGATATTTCCAGGACGAGGTTACATGACACTTTTAGCTATTAAAACCCAAGGCTGGGTCCCCCTTACAGAGAGGATCATTCCTATTTAATCTCACTCTCCTTTTGTTACAGGCTTTAGATGTAGCTTACAGAGCTTCTCACTGTCATAGATTGACTGAGCTGCTCCACACAATATGACATACCACTCCAGTTAATAGGCTGTTTTCCACCACACAGTCAAGCTGGGTTGGCCAGTGATACTTAGATACAGTTGAAGTCAGTCCAGAGGGTCTAGTTTTTACAACATGCTTGGGAAACTACTGCTGCCGTCTTTCTTCATGAGAGATGTTATTTAAAAGTTGCCCTGGTAACTAGTTGAAGTATCATAATGTGATTCTGCGTAACATTCATAAATACTAGAGCAAATATGCTGGAAAAATTCTATATGGAAGAGTCCCACAGTCCTTTAGATGACATGATTTTCTAGCGAGCTGAGCTTTAATAATAATAAATCTTAAACATGTTTTGGATCCTGTGCTGAAAACATGTTGTGATCACCCTCCAGTCAAACTCTTGACAAGCCCCACTTGGCTCAGCAGTGGAAAAATGTGTAATAAGAGGTTTAGTTAGCAATGTGGTTAGCACTGACTTTTCCATTTGAGGCATCTTCAACAAGCCCCAATCACTGTCTGTTGCCATAGATTGTGTGGAGGTCTGTGGACCCCCACTATGGTGCTAATTGGGTGTGGTTAGCCCAGCTTAGGCCTGACCTGCCCGTCAACCCCCTCAGCATAGCCCTCTAATCCTCCAGGTCCACATGTGCGACCAAAACACCCTCCTCAGTGAAGCTCATCAGTCAGTCACGATCCATTCTTTGTGATAAATGTAGACAGTTCATTACATCAGGACAGGAGAGATACATGCCTTTTAAATTGCTGATCCCTCAGCCTGCAGGCTCCCTAAGAGCTGCAGGGGAGGGTCTGTGGTGGCAGGAGGGGGACTTGGCTCAGAACAGTTATTCAGAAAGTGGTGTATTACACTGATCGATTTTTTTAAAAAAGAACTCAGGATAAATTATGTTAAGTTTAAATGAGATTATAGAAAGCTTTTACATTGGTCTGTTGCCAATCATAGTCATGATGTCATCCTATGAAAAATGCCTCACGATTGATAACCGAATTGCTAGCCAAGGGCCTTAACATGGAATTAGCCTGTTTATTGCAGACTCAACTTTGGCAAGCACCCATTAGTCATAGGTATTTGAGTTATTTTTAGTGATGATATAGTTGAAGAAGACGTGGGTTAAAATAAAGAGGACTGTTAACTAAATAAATACACAACTCTTGTATGTGCGTCTCTCAGATATAAAAAACCTTTTTTCAACATGTTCCATCTACAATGCAGCAGTGACCATCTCAGTCAAACTATATTTGCATTTGACTGATGGCTGGCAGTCATTCCCCACCCTGTATTCAAGTGCACTGTATATTTAACTTAAAGTTCTTCTGTCTCTTGTCTGTCAATTTAGGTTTGCTTTTCCTAAGCTGTTGGAGCAGTGCAGCCAAGGTAAGTCCTGGCTGTTGCATGGTTCTACCCTCCAGTTTCCCAACAACAAAATACATTGAGATACTGAAGAAACACCATATTGATATTCATTGATATGGCTTTTTTCAGAAGCCATTCCAAACATGTGTCATGCTGCCAGGTTGTACACTATAACCATTAAGTCAATGTCAAGAAATGTATGATTTTTGTCAAACTAAGTCAGAGGAGAAGTTGTACATGTATGGCAAAAATAATCATTCATTTTCATTTTCTCACAGTACAGTTAAATAGCAAATTAGAGATCCAGCACAAACACCCAGTGAAGAAGTAATGTGCATGTGCAATAATGCTTTGTTGTTTGTTGCATTTTTGACTTAGGAAATGTGCAATTCACCCTCCAGCAGGGTCATCCTCCATCTTAGACTAATGTCAATATATGCAAAATTGGAGCTTATTATCAACCTATTACAAAAATATGGAGGAGGTCATTGTGTTCTATGGAGCATTGAAGATCTTATTACACCTTGAAATATCAAACATGTATCCAAGTTAGTTGGAGGTTGAGTTTGCCACACAGAACTCGCAGTGGTGGTCAAAACATCACCCATCATGCAGTTATTTGCCATTGTAGGAGCACTACAGCCTATTTTGTTGTTAAAGGTTTTAGATAAAGTTTAACAGAGATATTTTAATATAAAAACCTAAAGCACCCAACCATCACTTCATGTTGAGAGTTCACATTCAATCTTGACATATTGAAGATTTTATTTGGGTTTACTGCCAGGAGGAAGTCTAGCTGGGTGGAGCTGAGATGACATGAGCATGGGGCAACCACCACAGTTTAATCTGTCACAGAATGACTTATTATGCCTTTTATATCTTACCAGTCGTTTTTAAGGAATCAAAATGTCGATTTCCCTTAAAATGCAGCCTGCAGGGAGAACACTGCAGCAGTAATGCCAGTAAATCAAATCTAGTGTAAAATATGGTATTTCTGCAGCGGCTACACAGATGTGGCTTTGTATTTTGAGGAAAGTGAGCCAGTTTCTCCTGGAATTCTTATTCCCTTTTTGTGCCTCATTTTATGTCAGGTATTGTGAGTACAGTGGTGTTCACTGGGCTGACAGCAGAGCAGAAGCACCCTTTCATGCAGCATGTTCAGCAGTTGGTACGCTCTGCCAACCCCACCGCAGCCTTCATACTGGCAGAGAGAGGAGCTGTCACCAGGTAGGCGCCCACAGAATTGTGATCAATGCCACAAACAGTCATTTAACTACTTTTATCTTTGCTTAAAATATTCACTCTAGGCTACATTTTATTCCGCTTTTTTAGTCTCTGTCTGAATATGCTGGGTCAGAGCACTGCTCTGTTAGCCCAGTAATGTGTCATGAACATTTCCCAATGCATTTTGTACTTAAAGAATATTTCATTTTTGTAATTAAAAGCCCATTATGGATAAAGGACATTTCCTTAAGTGGCTGTGTGGTTTTTCATGTCATATTTGCATACGTTTAGACAATTATTTATAGCGTTACATATTCATTCTGTATTGTTTGTTTTTATCAATTAGGACTGAAGATGTGAATCTGATATTTTCTGATAGCAGCTTTAATGAGCCACAGATGCTGAGAGCACGTTATGTCCTCTACCCTGGATGGTAAGACTCTTATCCTATGTTCCACTATTCTGACTGTGACCCTGTATGTCCTCCTGTGTCCACACTCCACCTTTTAGCCACTGAGCGACAGATTGGCGTTGATTCCTGCCTCGGTCCTGCCTCACCTCCCTCCCTGTGGTTTAATTGCCACTCGGCTGCAGTGGTGGGGGTATCGGCTGCTGATTGCTGTAAAGCCCCTCAGGGCATCTTGTATTCTATCACCAGCTGCCTCCTGGCAGCACAGTAACAAGCTGTTGGCCATGCAGTTGCCATGTACACAGAGGGGGTCTCCTTCCCTTTGGACCTGGTCCAGTTAGCCTTTATGCCACAGTGGTCAGCCTAATATGAACCTCTGCTAAATCCTCCTGTCAGATAATACACTGGATATCTGGCCACAGTCGGGCCCTTTTGATTTACTCATGTTCAACCTTTATTTTGTGTACACATAGTATGTGAGTGTGTTTGAGATGCTTCTTACACGTCCATTACTCTTTCACCAATACAGTAATCTTTTTCACCCGCTCCACATTTATAGACTTACCATCCACTTCCACAGCGCTACCAGCAAATCACACACACTGGCCTCGTTCCTGTGGGCAGCTGGTAGAGTAAACAACTTTCGAGCCAAAGACAAAATGTAGCACAAACATTTGGCTTGCTCCAGACTTAACTTTCTCACCATTTGTGTAATGTGCACGTGTTCTGTGTTTCAGGTGCAAAGGGCGCTTCATCTCTGGTTCTGGGTCTCTGGTCCTCACCCAGCAGCGCGTGGCTTTCAACCGGCCCCTAGAGAGACCTCTATTTGTCACCCGCTGTAAAGGTGAGACGGAAAGGAATCCTCTCCCCCTTTTTGCTTTTTTTTTTTTTTTTGACTCTTACACGTGACAGAAGCTCCTGATATGAGCTGGCAGCATTTGATGATGATTACATAAGCTGCCCTTCCCTCCAAATATGGAGACAACTGAGGTCTCAGAGTGTTTGTCTGCAGTTGCTGTGAAATCATCTGTATTCCCAAATGATTCACTTATGACTTCGCCAACTTTGCTCTTCAGGAAATTGTACATTTGAATAAATTTTGTTAAATCCTACAATGTGTTTCACAATACTAACTGATAAAACTCATCTAACTCTAATAATTCTTCTGTAGCGTTCAAGTCATTGCTAAGGCCGAGCCCCTTCCGAGGAAATGTGTACAACGTCTGGGGAAAAGTCAGGTTTTCTGGTAGGAATTACATATTTTCATTTTATTTTTGTCTTGTAAAATGCATTGCCACTTTTAAAATTTTCAGATCAAATTTAAGCATTACTAAACAAATGTGACTTCTTTCCTTGGTAAATATTTGACCTGCATTTGCGTTTCCCCGTTTTGGGAATTATTAGGCAAGAAGCTCCTGACGGTAGGATTATTGCTCGGTTGTTGCTCTGGTGTCTGGTGTCTAGAATTCAGCTCATAGTTCACTGGTTTGGTTTCCTCCGCATAGTTTTCTCACTCTTTTTTCATTTGAAGACCTGTGTAGAGTTGTTGCATGAAGAGAGAGTGCAGGTGCCTGTGAGGAGATGTGCAGAGAGTGTGCAGATATTTGTAGAGAGGTGGGAAAATACAGTTGTATGGAACGAGTGTGGAGACTGTACTGTATGATTCTTATCCTAATACTCACATTCCCTTAGTGTCAAGTGTGTATCTCAGTCATTGTCTTTAGGGTAGTGTATCATGTACATCACTTTACATTTAGTTATTTTACTTTATTTACATTTTTGTATTTAGCTGTTGCACATTCAATACATATTTTACATTGAGTTAGGACATATTTGACATGTTTTATCTTGTTTTTTACCACGTACGTGAGTGCTGTGAGCCATTTTGGGAGCAGAGAGGTTGTATGGATGTTAAAACATTAACACCCCACCAACACCATGCTGTTACCATATGAAGCTGTTGTAGCAGGTGTTACACAAGGTGTGAACTGTATGTGCGACTTGGATGTGAGCTCTTTCATCTCTGGAACCTCCAGACTCAGACCAACTGATGGAGGTGAGCTACAACACAGTGAGCGGGAGCCTGAGCATTGTCCCAGACCGGAGCACTGACCCTCTGACCCCGGGCCCCAAAGGGACCAACACGTCCTGCTTCCTGATCTTTGATGGTGTTGGTCTCACTGAGGATGGACTGAAGGACTGGCTCAGACTGTGCACCAAGCAGGTAGACATTTAAAAAGCCCCCGCTGTTTTTGATGGCAGTACACACTGAAACTCGTGTATAGATCTATTATTATGGGTAGCATCAGTCCAGTACTGTGTTAGGAAATAAACTGATGTGTAACCACAAGGCTGTTGTATCTTTTTGATGTTTGCAGAGGCAGGCAAAGAAGCCTAAGAAGACTAAAAATACCCTTTTACCACAAGAAATCAAGCGCATCCATGTGAGTGTGTTTATATTTCTAATTATATACAATGTAATTTTATATTTACCAGTGGTGGAATTTCATGTGGACAGAACTGCATTAAAGTTACTCTGTGGAGTTTTTTACTAGGAGCAATGTTTTTATGAGCTAGCACTTGCTTTGTTTATACCTATATTGAATTACTAGCATGCACGCACTGCACTTCCCAGTTGATGGTTTCATGCCTTGGTGGCTATAAGGAATTTAGCAGTGCGCCAGCAAAAGACAGATAAGATAATAACGAACAACTCTACCTGATGTATACGTGGATGTAAATAATGCATCCACACAGTTGTATCCCTGGGGCCTAACAAATGTGTGGAATGCATTTCATACCGTATATATTGTGACAAACAATGAATGTAAAAATAACTGTGTTTGTTTAAAAGAAAACTCCACAGGCTGCCTTTAAGTTTGTTGTCAATAAATTCCACTGCAAGAGCAAAAAGAGTATGAAATCTTTGATGTTAGATACAAGCCTCACCAGACATTTGCCAATGTTCTCTTTTTTGTTTGTTAGTTTGTTTTTTTTTGTTAGATTTTCCTTATCTTCTAAGAGAGCTTGGGCTGGGTCGGGCTGTTATTGATGTGGGCCTTTTCAGTCAATAACCTTGACTTGATATTATGTGTTTCTGTTTAGATGGCCAGGCACTTGGACCCACTACCACCAGGCTACTTCTACAACGGTTATCTATATGTTGACATCTTTGGCGAAAAAAGGAGCTTCCATCCCAGTATCCTTTTCATAGTGGTTACTGTCTATTGTAGAACTTCAATTACATTTAATTTGTCAGTCTTGGAATACTGTACTGGAGAGTTTTCATATGTCAAAGGCTAGAAAAAAGAAACCGGTACACTTATATCAGCTCTTTAACATAAACGTACCTGGTGTACATACAGTAGATGTGAGTCAGTTTAGGTAATAAAGATCAAGCTCTATCTTAGATAAGTCATAGAACATTTGTACAGTTTAATTGACAAATGTAGATAGGAACCTGACCCAAAGAAAGCAGAGTGACCATGAATCATTATGCAGGTCTGCTTGCATCTGCATTTACTGTTGTGTGTAGTGATTGTCCTGCTGTTTCCCTTACATTACTATTACTGCAGACATGGAAGAGTTTATTAAAGATTACATCACCGAGGCCAACAAAGAGATCGAGCTATTCAACCGTCAACTGGAGCTGCAGGGACAGCTTGACCTGTTTGATCCATGATAGAATCTGTCTGTATGTCCACTACTTCCATCTGTCTTTTTTAACTCTAAGGGAACCACTGTGGGAGGGACAGAGAGGGCACGGGGGTTATGTGCTCAACACTCCACTAGAATGGTCAATGTGTGTTCATACCACTTGCACCTGCAAAAACTGCTGCTGCTAGAAGTCCATTCATTATCTCTGTACTATGTCACTTTGTTTCCTAATTTGGTGGCATAAAAATGTTGATAGCAGGTGAGCTTTTAAACAATGACATCACTCATCAAAAGCCAGTTATGTCATGGCATGGCTGTTTGCCTTGCTTCCTACTGCAACACCACTAACTGTACAGTTATCACTTTGGCGAGTTAGGTATCATATTTATCAAAAGAAAGTGGCAAATTGATGTGGTCACTGTTAATTCGAATTAAGACACGTTTGTCAAGAGATGAGAGTTGCTCACAACTGCAGACAAATCTGAAACATAACGCAACACGAGACTCCATCTTTAAACCAATGTGATTACGCCACTAAGCCTGCAAGCTATGAGACTTTCACAATTGAAGGGAATTTTCAAACCGCACACTCCTATGGCTTGGTCGTTTCTGTTTATCACAGTTGGCAAATTAATGCCTCTATTTCTGGACAGGCATGGATAGCCGTGTGATTCTGGTGGGCTCCCTGGTGGGGTTTCTCAAGAATCGCTCCTCCTCTGTTGTCACCCAATCCATGGCCCACCTGTTATCTTGTCTGCGTGCCACGCTGCAGCAGAGGGAGCGCTTGGCCATAGAGCTGTAAACATTGGACAGCCTGTTGGATGCAGACAACTGATGAATGATGCCATTAATCACATAGCTAAACGCCATCCCTGTGCTTTATTTTAAGACTCCTAAAGTGAATCTAATGAAAGTGCAATAAAGCAGACTTCAGTCCCTGCAGCAAAGTGTTGTAGATATAAAACAACTGAGGCCGTCAAGAAACACATTGAATCACTGAGGTTACATGTCCACCAGAAACTTTTCTTTAAAGCACTGTATTCTGTTTATTATAATGCTGCTAGTTCACAGTGAGAAACCAGATAGACACAGAAAGTTAAGCTAAGCCTCACTGCAGCCTGGTGTGGGTCACTAATTTAACCATTTTGGTCAAAATGTTAACTTGTTGCAAGTGTGAACATTCCCATGTTTAGTTTTTAATCTTTTGGGTCAGTGCTTTTGGGTAGGACAAGGGGAAAATGAAATAATCTGGGAAAACCTTGATTCCGTTAACTGTTTGATTAGGTGTGGGTAAACATCAGTAGAGCCTCTAGTGAAAAGTATAAGGCTTTGTGTCAGTGGTGTGATGTTGCAGAGAATCAGACTTTATGTCCTGTTTAAATGAGTAGTTATGCTACTGTTTGCTCTGCGATCGTGTGTCACACTAATGTTCTATGCATGTCTTCCTCTTATCAGGGTTCCTACACAGGTTTTGAAATTCTATAACTTGGAAGTTATGAGAAAAAAGTGTTTGATCAGCTGTCAATAATTTCTGTGAAATGGCTGTGTTGTCATTTGCACAGCTGCATATTTGGGTAGTTTAAGACCCACTTAAATTCTAAGTTGTGATATCTAACCAAACAAGCATTCCAAAGTGAAAGCGTGGTAAATAAGTGGAATTTAGAAGTTGAAAATGTGTAGGAACCCTGCTATAATCTCTGGAGATTTGATGGCTTTCATTCATTATGGGGTCAGCAGTGTAACATGCAGACTAATTAACAATCTTTAGATCAAGTGGCGCTAGGTTTGTCTTGAGTGAACTGATACTGACAATGGAACATTTAAATGCGCATATATGTGTGCACGCACTGCTGCTACTATAATGGTACAAATAGCGCCTGATTTTTACCATGGCAGATAAGATGGGAAGGATCTTTCTGCTAAGAGCATATTTTAAGTCCATAATCTTAATTCCTTAGCAGAGGGGGGAAATGCTTGCTAGTGAGGTGAACACTTATTCACTGTTCTTAGATTCGTATCCAGATATTTTTAGATCAGTGGTGACCTCTGTGTATTTTGGGTTGCCATTCACAACGCTGACTATGTCATGTTTTACGTGTCTGTGTGTCAGCGCTGTCAGCAGCCAGTAAAATCGAAAGAATAAATATGTTTGTTTTCAGCTGGCAGACAAACAGAGTGATAACATTGTTAGCAGGTTATTTTCCCCCAGATGACCCGCGAGTATCTGTGCAGATTCAAATAATGAGTATGAACTCAACCTGACACTGCTGGCCCCATCCGTCCACTTTGATCTGAACAAGCCATACCATCTTATGCTAGATGTGCCACTGTCTTTTAAAAGAATAATACAATGCATAGAATAGCACATAACATAGCAATGAAGTATGCCTCTAACATGTGTTACCCTGGCATGCTCCAGCCAGCAAATGAGGAATTCACATGGAGAGGAGGTGCTCACTCCTAGTTACTCATTCCATTAACTCCTATTTTACAGTCCTTCTCTTTTACTCTATAAAATAAGTGCAATTGTACCTTGTGTTTTTATATATTCTACTTACAGTACCCTCAAATAGCTCCTTAAGGACAAAGCAAACAAATGAGCTGCTAAATTCTCAGTCTCTCACAGCTTGTAGTCTGTGGTCTGCTGGATTCTGGCTTTGAGTGCTTGTAGTTCGTATAACACCATAAAGGGTCTTAACAAGTGAAGGGTTTGTTACAAAATGAGATGCCACTTGGGAAAAAAGTTTTACCTCTGCTTACAAATGATTGAAACTGTAGAACAAAATGCAAACAGATTACAGTACTATATTTTAAAGTGGAGCAGGATAATATGCAACACAAATCCTTTGTTGACAAAACGATAACTCTTGTTCAAGCTGGATCCTCTGTTTAGGGTTTCAGAAATGCACTCTCAAAGCCAAATGTTTTGAGCAACAGTTGCTGTCATTCGGTAGTTATGTAATACTGCAGAGAGTTACTTTGATTGACAGTGTAATAGCTGTGAGGCTGATGTATGGAAGGCTGAAGGGGCCACAACTTTGAAACCTGCTACACTTGTCAAAGAGCAGAGAAACTGAAACCATAATTGGCCAAAAGATCAAAGGGCAGTCCTTAAAGAGTTGAGGGTTATGTAAGATGCTTGTGATATTTAAATCAAATTACCACTAACACATATACACAACTACTACTACTAAGTACGTCTACACTATTTTGCATGTGTTGAGATGTCATGTGAATATGATACCACATATATTCTGACAAAATTGCCTTTCACCAAACTGGTACAACCAAGAGAAAATATTCACATTTATTTTACATATCTGCAACGAATTTGAATTACCTCGAAACGACAAATAGTATTTTTGTAAGAAAGTGAATTGAACATTCTAGATGCAAGCAAAACGTCTCCTCTCGCACAAGCTACAAAAAGCAAAAGCAGATGCAATTTTTTTTTTTTGTAGAAAAAAAAAACTCGGAAGAGAATCTGATCGGTTGTGAGATGTCAGGTTTCTCTGATCCAGCAGTGCCTTGGCTACGGCTAAGAAAAGCAGAGATTAAAGCTGCATTCAGAGCTCCATCCCTCTCCCTGTCACAGGGGGAGGAGGTGTTGTCAAGCGAGGATCCGTCCTTCAACAGTGTTGGTGAAAGGAATCCATGGAGTCGTTTATTAAAGCAATGTGTTTTTACTAAGCCAGAGGGTAAAGTAGGCGAGGTCACACAGGGGGAGGCCGCTGGAGGGCTCAGGATGATTCAGGTATTGCAAACTAACCAAAAAGATGTTGGCATATGGGCTGGGTACTTAAAATTAATTTACGTTCACAGTGGTACAATTCCTGGTGGCCTATTTTGGTTTATTACATGAGTAACAGATCAAATTCAGTTGATTTCTTAAATGACAATACTTTAATTAGAAGGAAAGCTGCATTTTTGTCCAGGTTCCTTTAAAATCCATAGCAATATCTAAAACATTGGGAAATGGAGATGTTTATATTTATTTATTTAGTTATGCCCAGCCCTAGTTGGGATAGAAAACCTTGAAGTTTTGTATCAGAGTATGAACAAAAAAATGAGGATTGAGTTTGTGACTAAAGTTGGGTGACCCCTACTTATTGCACATTGGGGCCCCAAAGAGCCCTCCACAAACTTCTCAGTGTGACTGCTACGCAGCTCTCTGGCAGACTGAGCACCCTGATGTCTTCATCCCGTATGTGGAGGCTAGCCATTTTGTAGCTGAAGTTATAGGACAAAAACAAAGTTTGGTGTTAATTGGTTTTATATAAAGTGGAGAAATGTGATGTTCTTGTACTGCAATGTGATAACGCAGTATGAGAGGTTTTTTGTTCTTTTCTAGTTTTGAAGATTGGCTCCAATGTTCAAAAGGGCCAACAATGTGGAATGTATGCACTTCTTGAAGAAGTGGATATTTTTATGGTATTTTTGTGCTTATTGGAGAAAGACGGCTTGGAAATTGATTTGTAGCTGTCCAAATGTTTCTCAGGCCTCAGGGGACTGTTGGTACTAATTGTTTGGTCCATTCTGTCCTATTGAGGTTAAAAGGGAATCGCAGGCTCTTCGCCCAACAGTCCTCACAGACAGCGAGAGGAATTTGCTCAGGTGTACTTTTTATTTTCATACCTGAGATTACATATTTGCCCTATCAAACCCAAGTGTTATAGAAGAAGATGGGGGTGAAATTGTGGTTGATATCTTCGGTCTGTAGCCACATACCGGCTAGCCGCACAGCCGTGTACAAAAAAAGGATGTCACGATGGCAGAATTAGATCTGGGGAAAAAAGAAAAGGGCTAATTTCTTCTCCCCTATCTACTGGCCGTCCAAAGTAAAAGGGAAAAAAAAAAGAAGTAATCTAAATAACGTATTGTCTCTATTGTAATGAGAAGCAACAAACCCCAACTAACTTCAAAAGTGCCAAACTGACCTCCACATTTTGTTTCGAGGGTGTTCACAGCATGTGAGCAAAACGGAATTGCATTTGCACAAAACTACTGTAACTTCTGTTTTTTTCCTGTGACTGATGCTTTTATAATCTAATTGTTGTTTTTATTGCACCATGTGTTCCATTAAATATTTATATGTTTGATCAATCTTTGTTCAACATTTATTCATTTAAATTTCACTTAAAGGTCATCATTTTGATACTGTACTTGATTGTGTAATAACTGTTCTGCTCTCAGATGTCAGCAGCCACACATGCAGCCAGTTCAGCATAGTAGTGGATTTGTCACTTGGTGAGACAACATGGATTCCCTCTGTGCATCCAAACCCTGTATCAGCACCAACTGGGGCAGGGAGCTCTCTGTTATTGGGACTGGGAGAGGTAGACTAAACAGAAACTGTCTGTGCAGTGTGTGTGAAAGCTTGGTGTGAGTTTTTCTGAGGAATCCTGCCCCATATAACACAGTTTTAGCCCTCTGTTTCCTCATGCTGTGTGTGTGTGTGTGTGTGTGTGTGTGTGTGTGTGTGTGTGTGTGTGTGTTTAGAAGAAAGGAAGATAGACTATGTGTGTGTGCCCTTGTATTGTTGCCAGGCAGATAGAGTCCTCCACATGGCTAACCTCTGACATCAGCGTTTCCTCGCCTCTCTCCTGCCACCACTGCGCCGCCAGTTTCTCCCCAGCGACTCAAGGCAAGACCCCCCTCCGCCCAGATACACTCAGCACACTCTTACCATATCGCTTCCACCATTAACCGCCCTTTTTCTCCTCCCTGCCCCACTATTGTTGTACTTTTACTGAGGCAGTGAGCTGAGGCTATTTGTGGGCTATTATGACAGCCACATGTAAACACTCCTCACATTTGCTGGCGTCTGCCAAGGCCTGCTGAGGGCCCAGGCCACTGCAACAATAGTGTACTGTACAGTGCTGGATTTGTTCACTTTTATGAAGTGGGATTGTGTGGGGATGCTTTTTCTTTCAAACTGAAGCTAGTGAGGCAATATGTTGCATGTTTTGCTGGGATGGAAAGGAAGGTGTCTCCAGCCTTGACCCCAACTTAAGCTGTCCCCTGGGTTTGAGTGTTTCCGGCTGCATGGGACAAAAAGTTTGAATAATGTTGTTAACTATGACATACACTCAGTTGCCAGTTTGTTATGTGTGCCTAGCTAAAAGTAATACAATCTAATACAACAGCCCTGTAATAAATCTGACCTTCATGAAGGTTAGAATGTTTGGATTTGGAGGCTGCATTTTGTGGTGCTGTTGAAATTGTTTTGGAGAGGTGTTGATTCAACTGTATGTCCATTTTGGAGGCTGCAGTTTGTGGTGCTGTTAAATTGTATTGTATTATACTGACAGGTGTATCTATTATTTTGTTCACCCCATTTATATCAATCAATGAGGGAAGGATGAATTCCAGAAATGCCTGTCTGTATAATGGAATACAGTTCAACAGCACCACAAACTACATCCTCCAAATCCAAACATTATAACCTTCATGAAGGTGGGGTTTATTGCAGAACTGTTGTATTAGACTGTATTACTTTTAGCTTTAGCTTGTTCTAGAAAAGTGTTTTGAGTAATGAATTGTCACATAATGCGATGTACAAAGGAAATCATTGAGTTTCTTACAGCTGCAAAAAAAAAAAGATTCTACATTTTTTTAATTATTAAACGCTTTTTTAAAATTGTTGATGGCAGCGGGACAGCTCCAGGAAGATCTCCGAAAACATTTTTCTTTCTCTTTGTTAAGTTTAAGTGACAGTGGGGTTCCAAGGTCACAGATTGTTTGACATCCTTTGGCGTCTTCTATCACTTCCTGTTAGTACAAAACAGAAAGGTACATTGATTTCTAGAATATTAACCGCAAAATATATGAAATATAATATGAAAATTAGGATGTAGTCCATACATACTATGCTAGTATGTACTATGAACATACCCAGTGGTGGGTATGTGTTGTATAGATGGTAATTCAAATTATCTGTCTGGATATTTAGATTAAATGTAAATGCCTTAATCCTTAGGCTACCAGGACACATTTTCACAATGTTAAACTAAAACAAATGTTTAATGTTTGGTAGGCCTCTATTACATGATTAATACTGTAATTGTGGAAACGAAAACCGTGACTGTTGGGGGGAAAAAAAGTCAGATTTAGATATTGTTTTCACAGTATATTTTTATTTCACGCCTTTTGACAACCATCATTTCATAATGCACCACAGCTGAGCACCATTGACAATCTTGAAAGGTTTTTGTACTAAATACTAGGTAAGTTTGGTATTGCATTTTTATCACTTCATTGCTACAAAGTTTACACATTCACAGGATCATATTTCAAATTCAATTTTATACACCTTATTATGACTGGCAATAATCTGTATTATGTCGATGCAGTTAAACCTGAAAGGTTATGGCTCACAGTTTGAATTATTTGCAAATATTTTCAACCCCAGTCTGATTTGCATTAGTCCATATGCTTAACTTCATTAGGCAGTTAACAGCTATATTCAGAGAGTTATCCATGTGGTCTCTGCCAGCCTCCTTTTGACTTCACACCTCTCTCTCCAACTGGTTGATGTCAAAGGTCATCAAAACAGCCATGTCACTGGACTCCCCCGAGGCAGCGGCCAGTTTCAGTTGTTGGAGACCGTTTCCACTGAAAACTTCGCCCTCCCAGACTCTGCTCTTATTTAGTTTCAGATCAGTTCGCGTCTCTCCCACCACACTCACCCTTTGGGCCCCAGGGACCCTTACCCTGAAGCGGACCCATGAGAGGGGCTCCAGCAGGCCCATTCGAGGCTCAAAGAGCACGCAGCCTTTCCTCCAGGCTGAGTAAACACAGGGGAACGGAAGCCCCGGCTGATCGCAGCTGTTCCTCAGAACAAAGTCACACATGGGGTTGAAATCTCCCCCAGGGGTGATCCTAGCATACAGGCCCAGCCGATACACCCCAGCATCAGGTAGGCTGACGCTCACCGTCACCTTGCTGTCTGTGTATGTACAGAAGAGGTGGCGTGAAAGCGGGATGGCTGCTGTTTTGTCCTCTTCTCTGCTGAGCACAGTGTGAAGCTCAAGGTCCTGCTGGTTGTGGAAGGTGATGTTACACTTGCCTTGCTGGGTACCCACCAGTGCTGTCGTGTGGCTGAATTTGGACAGCCCCGCCTCTGATGTGCGGGTCCCTGGCCCGCACGCCGTGCCCAGGTTTGGAGGGAAGAGCTCATCTGGACTGACCACCTTCCCTTTGCAATGCAACAGGAAGTTTGCAGCATTCTGGAACTTGACTTCTGTTTTGTCATAGTCCCGCACAAACACTGACAGCCTGTAGAAGCCACGCAAGGGGCACAGGACATGGCAGGACAGGACATCCTTTTGAATTTGAGTAGCCAGGCAGCGCTTGGCTACAGAAGCTTCCAGCTCTGGGTGGACCAGTTCACACAGCACCATCAGAGGCCTGGACGTCTTCAACGCCAATTCAAAGACACCTTCTTCCACCTCAGCAACCTCACTGCCCTGGATGCTGCCTGCGACGCCCAGGGATCCTGCGACAGGCTGCAGGCCCCAAGACAAGAAGGGGTTCTCTGGGATCTCCTCCATGGCCCTAGGGGTCAGACACTCGACTGTGAAGGAGCAGACCCAAATCAGAGGCGTGGTGGCTGTCTCAGGTCTGGCAAACACCTTCACATCATACACACCACTTGCAGGCGGCAGGAGCTGCAGCTTCATGCTCCGATGGGAGACCGTTAGCAGGCCGTAGGAGGAGTTGCTGGACTCTTTCTGCTCTGAAGCTCCACAATGGAGAAGGTCCTGGTGCTGTGTGATCTCATAGGTAAAAGTTGCTGGCCTGGAGAAACCGAGGGACACATTTGCCTCGCCGTCATCTGAGGAGGAAATCAGAAGTGGATTTTTTAAAGAATTTTAAGATAATTTCTCTTTCATTGGAAAGACAGAAAAACAAGATTGATAGGAATTAATGAATTCAAATGTAACTGCAAATAATTTCAAAGGGTTTTTGAGTGCATAAAATTGTTGTAAAATCAACAAAACTCAGGGCCGACCTGTGACAATGTGAGAGTGATGAGGCTGAATCAGCCTGAGCCCCATGGTGAAGAAGGCTGAGGTCTTGAAAACCCTCCTCTCAAACTCCTCCAGGGTGATGGGCATGTCCAGGAGCTGCCATTTCTCCTCATCGGGGAAGTGCGAATCTATGAACTCCTCAGGGTCCGTTAGGAAATAGAAATCATCGAACCTTGGAGGCAAGAGATGGAGACAGCTTACTGGTTTGAGACTCAACTCGCTGCTGGTTTTGGGTGTATGAAAATAAACAAAAGAGCAAACTCAAACTCGTCATGTTTGCAGTGCTGTGGAGCCAATGGCTCAGATGTGGTTTTAAATTCCCAGTTTGGGCTCATGTCACAGAAAACTTTCCTTGTAAAACTACATCACCACTGAATCGTAAATGTGGTGGAATCATTCTTTAGTCCCTCTACCCTTTTCAAACCTTTTGACGAAGCTTTCATGTTCCATATCTACTCGTCCTGCTCCCCAACAGGCATCCAATAGGAACCACTGTCCTCCCAGAAGCACAGCGTTCCACAGGTGATCAGATTTCACATTCTTGAGGCTCTGGCCCTGACGGTACCCAATGCCCTTACTGTGGCCCGGAACTTCTTGGCACTCAATGCCCACCTCTCTGTAAACACAAACCAAACAGAGCACGCTCACTGCCTTTTGTTTTACATCCTGTGTCCTTAAACTCAAGTTGAAGGTTGTTTGCGCTGTAGGTCTTCAGTTCAGATGATTCAGTGCACATGGTTTATTCTGGAAATATCTAGCTTGAACTCAGAAGGGATCAAGGATGCAGAATGCAGCACAATACTGAATGACTGGATGGAAGAATGGGAATAGAAAGAACACTTTCTGTGTATGAGTGTATACTCACATCTAGATGAATGAAAAACTGTAATGCAACATGGAATCATTTTGGGTGATATGTTTTTCTCCGTATACAGTAAGTTCATGTGACTATTTTTATTCATTCATTCATTCATCAACATGTCTCTGATGATTTTTTTTATATTAACAATGGATACAATAGCTATCTATAATATGAAAGGGGTCACTCGTAGTGATGAACACATACCATAGATGACAAACCCACAATTATCACCCGATGTGGCATTTCCCCTCATGTCTAAAGAGTGTTTTAGAATCTTTTAGCTCATTGTTTTGGTTCTCTGGCCTGCAAAGTTCAATTTCATCAACCTTATCTCAGTAAAAAAGGTCTCATCAGGTCTCACTGTACACTCCCTGCCCAGCACTAAACAGCAGACAGACAAAGTAACTAACTGGTTGAACAAAGTGGAGCATTTTACTGGAGCATTTAGCAGCTTAAGAGCCAGATGTTTCCCTCAAAAGTTGGTTGGACGCCCAAATAGAGATAAACAGAAAGTGAAAATCGCACTTATATTGTAACTACTGTATATGTCAACACATTAGCCATTACAACTTCAAAAGGTGATATGTCAGTTTTGTGCCTTATAGCTTGTACTGCTGCCCCCAAGTGGCCAAAAATATCAATTAATGCAGCTTTAACTTGGAGAGATAGAAAAATCATTGCAAACTGAAATCAGTCTCAGTTTCTAACACCATTTTCTTGAAGTTATACAAATGGGTGAAAAATATAACTGCATGGAAAATAGTAATAGCAGTGTTCACTTGTATGGTTTGGAAAATGGTCACTATTAATGTAAAGTATACATGATTTGTAGTAAAAGAGATTAAACATCTAGTCTTTACAAATTAACAACTGTTGTGCCATTGTATGTGGCTTTAGTCTAAGACATTGAGGAAAGACATTTTCTCTAGTGTCTAATTTATTTAAAGATTTGAGTTTTGTTGTGTTTACCTGCACATCTCTGTACAGAGGTTGGAGTAGCCGCAGCACACACCCCGACCAGCCGCTATCACCTCCTCTGGGGAGCTCAGCTTCTCTGAGTGGCCAAGGTACCCGCTTACATCATACTCTATGAAGACAACAGTCGTTTTATTCCAAAACTAGGTGTAAATATAGCACCTGCGCTTAAACATAGATAATCTATCCTAAAATCCATAATGTGATATACTACAGAATGCTTGCATTTATATGCAAGTATGTATAGTTCAGTAAATAAATACCCACCGATGTTGTGGCACAGCCAGACCCAGATGGCACGAAAACTCTCCAGCTCATTTCTGGCTCCTTGTGTGATGCTCTGTACTATAGTCTTCACATCATACACACACTTTTGCTTCAGCTGCAACACACACACACACACAAAAAAGTTATTCACTGTTATTCACTATTTGCCAGCATCTTTCAATATATTGAATGTGAGTGCTGCCTGAGAGCTGTGGTATTTGTTATGGTTTTATTGCAGTAGATGAGTAGATGTTATCAAACCTTTAATGCTTTTCCTGCAGAGCTCAGGAACAGAAAGACCCACCTCTGTTGTGGCTTTGTTTTTGTTGTTCTTAGTTAGCTTTGGTTTTGTTTTATCCTGCTGGAAATGTCCTCTTAGTTGAAGTAAATGCACGAGTGACTATAAATGTATAGTTCTGTTTGCACTTTGGCTGGAAACAGTAAAAATGTTAGCACTTCCTATGTTATGTTTTACTAGGATGTACTGGATAAGTGTCGTCACCTCTGCTCCTGCCCTGATGACATGTGAATCAACCCTGTGGAAGATCTCGGAATTGGTGAAGAGGTCCTTTCGACGCCTCCTCTTTCCTGCCGCCACAGGGCACAGTGACACCCTGTGTCCCAGGTGTGTTTTTGGTTTCAGGTGCTTTTGTTCCTCTGCCTCCTTCCTCACTGCGCTCTTCTTCACCACGGTAATGGTTCTGGCTGCGCTCTCGGATGACAGCTGTCTCTTCGCCGCAGGACGCTGGTCTTCACTTTCAACAGTCAGTTTCTCAAAAACGCTCCGCCTGGAGAGCACAACACTCTGAGAAGCTTCGGCACAGACCAGGACCTTGGCAGCTGCCATGTCTCCCCCAGGAGGAGGCTTTGTACTCTCCTGGACCTGGTTCTCATCATGTACAAGAGCTCCTATAACTGCAACAGGGCTTGGTTCAGTTAAGATTGGATTCTCCTGAAGGTCATGAAGCTCCAGGGCCTTCGCCTGTACACATCCCGTCTGGGTCACCTCATCTTGCTGAGAAAGGCGTGCAGCACAGGAGAAGGGGAAGGAGAACTTCTGAACTGCAACTTTAGCTGCCATTATGCTGGAAGCATGGCGTCCTAACCAGAGACAGGGTAGATATTATTTAAAAAACAATAGCCATTTTCTTTAAGCTATTTTTAGCTAATGTTCTTAATCCTGTGAGCAGGTAGGGCTTCAGATCAATAGCATAAAATGAGACACATGGCTGCTGTGGGAACCCTTCACAAAAGATCTATAGGACCGCTGCACATGCTGCACTGAGTGAAGCAGAAAGTATATATTCTATGCAGTACATTCTGTGTAAGACAGTGATGAATTGGCAATTATATCATGTCTATTCATGACCAGAAATTAATGCAAAGGTTGGAATCATTAGTCACTGTCACAGCTAGCAGTGCAAAAAAAGTCAAAGCCTTCACCAGATTAGTATGACCTTAAAACTTACTATATGTAATGAACCTGCAGAATGATGGCTGTATTCAACATGTGTGCAACATGTGTGAACATATTTTGACTGAAATTTAATAATCTGTTGAAAAATGACTTATTCTTTCGAAGGGACAGCAGGTCAGCACAGTGGCGACACTTACTGTCCTTCAACCAGATGACCCAGGCTGAAGCCCCGTGTTGGCAAGTATCCACCCAGCTCAAGTGTCCTTCAGCTGGCCGCTAAGTCCTATCAGCTCTGTGGGCACTATGTTGCAGCTGACCCTGACCTCTGACCTTCCTGGAGTGCGACTAAAGTAAAGGTCCCAAAAGTTATCGCAAGGTATCACCCCTTATGTTGGAGTAAATCCAAGCCCAATGATAAAATAAAATCATGATTCTTTTTCCAGAATAGTTCCTATTTCTTCAAACAAATCATAGAGCATTTTAGTACCACTGATACTTCCTTCAGTGTTCATGATAACTAACTGAAAATACTGATTTACGCCAGATTCACAAAAGTAAAGGTGGGTAAACCCAGTCTAGGTAGGTTTCTGTAACTGTCGATACATCCCTAAAAGTCACTGAGGCTTTTACTCACCCTGAGAGGATTTAAAATGCCTGCTGGATGTTTGCTGGAGTGTCGTGCTCAGATGTTTCCACTGTGTGTTCTCAGTGGTCCCCAGTTGCAGGGGGAGGCTTATATACTCTCCCAGTGGCCTGCCAGGACAGGCCCCAGAATAACAGGCCTAAAAATACTACAAAGCAGTTAAGACCAGCCAATAGAGTAAGCCCCAACTCAGGAGTGTGAAGTCTGTGTGTGTGTGTGTGTGTGTGTGAGAGTGTGTGTGTGGCTTACAGATGTATGTTCTGATGTGTTTGTGCGCTCTGCACATGCATTTGCTAATCAGTGAATACACACTGCAGCATATTTAAGCACACGGGTAAGTGTGAATTTTTGGATGTGTGTGTGTGTGTGTGTGTGTGTGTCAGGTTGTGTATGTCAGCATGTGTCCATATGGATTGTGTATGTGCGCGTTTGTGCAGCATTGATGGGCGGGTGGAAAGGTTGGCGCGTGAGCACGTGTTGGGTGCGACGGAGGGGTCGGATTCAACGAAGAGTTGGCCGTTCAAAGAAAGGGACAAGGGTTTATGAAGGGCCTGGCATACAATGACAACTACATTAACATCAAACGCACTCAGTCACCCCTGTTTCTGTCATACACACAGGCAAAAATACACAATTTACTCCATATCAGTTGCATTTTGCAAGGCACCAGTCTGACTCTATGCAGATCACTTTTATTAGCTCAGAGATGTACAGAGGAGATCTTGAGAAATTAGTGGTTGGATATTCAAATAGAAAGTCAAATCCTTTTTAACTTAACAGGCCAGTATCACATGCAATGTCTCATACATTTTACAGGCTTACAACATCCACAGTTTCTAACACAGGCCATGTTCATTAAGAAGGCAAGGAACTCCTCAAAAAGATAAAATTAAAAAAGGAAAAACTCAACACTGATATATTATCACATTATATAGCGAACTTGTTAGCAAACAGTTGTCTCTTTACACATTCAGCACATGCAGAGCAATTTTAGCATTCATTTGGAGCCATGTTTTTTGCCATCTGGCAAATGCAAATCCAGTATTGACTCACCTGTTAGCTCTGTTTTGGTCTCTACGAAGTCCTGAGAAAGATTTGTAGCTCTAACACATCAAGGTTTGTTTACAGGTCTTGAAGAGTAGTTGAAGTTGCATAAACCCTTTTGTTGTTCCAGAGGAAGCTGTCTGAAGTCAGCTGGAATTTCTAAATACAAGAAATGTAACAGGAATAACAACAAATATATGAAAAACATTTTAATATAGGTAAACTGAACAAAACAGAGACATGCAAGAGGGTCTATGCAGGAGCAGAAACACTGACACAGTCCAGTGTATCATCTTCTATGATCACAGGTGCTTTGAAGTTTTAAGCTTAACCAATTCTGTGGTTTTCTCACCTTCAACTCAACACTGTACAGTAACTGTCATCTCCAATGCATTTGTGTATGTGCACATATAAATACTTCAGAAAGGAAAGCAGTCCTTAAAACCCAGCTTTTGTCAAACTGAACCACCACCAAAATGAAGAGAAAGAAGGAGAACTCGTTGGGTGATCACCGTAACTTATCACCCCATAGATACAGTATTACATAACACTGCCATATGTTGATGTTGGTGTTGTTGTTGACGTGTGGGGACAGCCACCTCCGCCGGTGGTGGATCCCGAGCCAGCTGACTGAAACCGCGGAGTAATAATGCCATCTGGAACAGCTGTCAGCCAAGGAATCTCGCTCTGGCTTATTAGGGAGAGCAGAGGAGCAGGGGGGGGATTCTCCCCAACTCAAAGAGAGGTGAAACACATGGAGGAGGAGATGTGAAGCATTGATATGGCAGAGAAATGAAAAGGAGGAACGTTAATCTGCTTCCAGGCACTAGTGAATTTCTTATAGTGAGAAAGTGTGGATTTCAGTCCCTTTTGGTTTCATGAGCTTTTTTTTTTATGTAGTCCTTCTGGTTTATGCCAGAGTTCAGCAACCACTCACTAACCATCAGACAAAGATGGATTACCTGGCGAGATGGTTAATTTTAGAGCATTTATATAATTTATGTTAATAGACTGTGTGTGTTTTCAGTTCATGTGTCACATGCAAAGCTTTGCTCTTGGGATCAAAAATTACAGTTCAGCAGTTGTTGGTTAATGTAGATGTTTTTATACTTTTGAGACCAATGACAGTCTTTCAGACTTTCAGACAATTTCAGATTTGTTTAAATATAATCTATGTAGTTTAACAGAAAAAAAAAAAAGTCACTCAAGGTCCACTTACTAGTTTTCTCTAGCGCTTTCAACCACACCGCACGGTCTTCCTCAGCAGAGACGGGGTTTTGACCCCCCCACCACCAAAGTTCTAGTTAGGTCACATGATGACAACTGAACTATCTCCATACACTGCACAAACTCCATCTGCAGAGGAAGACAGTGAGATGTGGATGAAAGTCCAGAAAAACCAAGTAAGTGGACCTTGAGTTAAGTTTTTAAGTTTCAATCAAATTTGAATTGCAATCTGAAAGTGCTTTACATACAAGACAAACTTAAAGCTATTTAAAAAGAATACATTTAGAAGCAAGTCAAATAAAAGTACAGTGAAGGAACATTTGGACTTGAAAGTGGCTAAAGTTGGGGAGCATCATCAGGTGGTGCATCTTTACCGTGTTTGCTTCTGACTGGAGGCACAAAACCTGTTTCCTTGAGATCTAAGGGACCAACTGGGTTTATATTCTTCAAACATATCAGAAACATATTTTGGCCTTCGGCTGTTATGTGATTTATAAAATAGCAGAAGCACTTTGAAATCTGTTCTATAACTAACTTGGAGCTGGTGTAATGTGCTCAGTTGTCTTTGTTCTTGTTATGGCAGCGGCAGCAGTCAAAATGTCTTGCAGTTGTCTTTTTGAAAAGATCAGAACAAGAGCGCATTGCACCCTGCTGGAGATGAAGGCATGAATGAGTTTCTCTAAATCTCACGTGGACACGAGACCTCTGATTCTTGCTATTTTTAGATGAGTAACAGCTGATTTAGTCATTACTGTGGCAGTGCGGTGAGCTACAATTTGAGTCCATTAAAACAAAAAGATGAAGAAAAATTAGAAAGTGGCAGAGTACAGCATGGCTTCTATGATCAAAGGTTTGACTCCCACCTACAGACACAAATAAAAGCTTTACCAGATACGGTCTCTGGGATACAACCTTTGTAAAACTGTTCTAAGGGTGTGCTATATAAAGCACATCTAGCCTACCTGAGGTTTCTTGGCACTAAGTAATTAAAGAACCCTGTGAGTATTGTATTGTAAGTGAGTACTTACCTGCCACAGCCAATAACAACTCCCAGCACTCAGCTGATAGCAGTTCTCCCCCTTTTAACAGCTGGTGAAAGCGGTCTAAAAACAGCATAATCTGGACAGTTTGCCTCTAAAAATAACATTTAATTATGGATGGATTCTGAAAAACACCAATGGTAAACATACAAGCTACAATAGGCTACTTACAGAATAGGCCTCATATAAATACCTAGTGTTATAGTCATTCTGGATTATTTGGAAATAGTTGTGGTATATTTTCCATAGAAGATCCTAACCAGGGCAAGGACTCCTTGGAATGGGACATACCTGGCTAAATAAAGGATAAGTAAAATAAAAAATGACCTGCCCAAAGCTGTTGGTACAACTTTCCTAGTTGCCTATGCCAAAATGTTCAGGTGTCAGTTGCCCACACAGGTGAAAAGGGGGCTGAAAGATGGCATCATCTGGACGGTTGTATTTGAGCGATATTTTTCAGCAATAGCCAAATCAAATAGGATCTTATTTTACCTGTTCAAATAATTCATGTAGCCTAACAGTTTAATACCACACTGCCACATATAGTACTTTTCATTTAAGATTTTTAGCCAAATTAGGCTCTTAATGATGTTGTGCTGCATGGCTTTTTGGAATAGTTTGCTTTAAAATGAACACAAAAGGCCGCATCTGTAAATGTTTGACCACATAAATTACAGATTAAATAGCCTACTTTGAATTGTATGACAATCTGCTTTACAAGTTGTATCTTGTTTCTAATTTGTTTTTGGAGTGGTTAAGCCAGTGGCTCCTAACTGGGGGTCAGGACCATCACGAGGGCTCGCAAGACAAATCAAACGGGTCATGAGATGATAAACAGCATAGGGAAAGCACACAATAAACTACTTCTACTACACCAAATTATCTTTCTTTTTTCAGACCTTCATCTAATCTTTGTGGAAAGAAATTGCCTCTAAAAATTATTCAAATAAAATGAGGGGGAAAAAAGATAGTCATTGATAGTCAACCAGTAAGGAGGGTTGGCAAGTAGACATTGCTTTGTCTCTGGGTGTCACAAGCCAAAAAATTACTTACTTACTTAACTACCTACCTATCATATTAAATAACAATAAAAAAACAAAATTTGTGTGTTTCTCAACTTGCCATAGGCAAGAAAAGGTCTGTTTTACCCAGGTGTTTACAAAAAAGATTTTTTTTTAAATCCATTCCTTATTTTAATTATTGTTATTCAGTTTAAATACTTACATTCAAGTTAGATTTACTTGTTATTTCCTGGTTAGTCCATGTCACCAAAAGTCAGTCAGATAGAGTAACAGGCACGGGGGTCAATCAAGTTTTGGTGGTTGTTACATTTTAATCACGGATTGTACCTCTACCTACATTTTAAAATGAAATAAATAAATAGAAATAAATAAGGTCACAGCAGCTGAGCCACATGGCAGGTGCTGGTTTGGGCAAATCAACGGTCTCGTGCCTGTAGCGAGCGGTGGGCGGGGTCACAGCTTCAGGCACTCGGCGGGGCGCGTGCTGTCATCAACACCTGGCTGGGGATGACCGTTGATTACTTAACGATACTGCCGTTACTTCTTTAAATGTAGCGACCGGACAAAACAACGGAAACACCTCTGATTTTACTCGTTTCTTGTGGAGCGATAAGGAAAAGCCGGTGAGAGAAGATATTTTCGACGTTGTCTGGAGCCCGGGGGACATTATGAAAACTGCTAAGGACGATGGAGAGGTGACGGAGGTGTCAGTAAACCGATTTACTGGAGGTAAGATGCATTTTAGTTTTTTAACTTCTTGCCAACGGTTTTTCACACACGTAAACTGTCGTGACTTAGTAGTGAGAACTGTATATTTATTCCTCGACTCTCTCCAAAAATGATTTAATTTTGTAAACTACTGTAAAGTCTAGGCCTAGCCTACTTGTCATGCATAGTGGCAGGTAAATTAGCTGGCTAGCTTGAGTTAGTTAAACTGCTTCGTGTGTGTGAGTGAGTGAGGGAGTGAGAGAGAGGGGGAGATAAAGACAGATGGGGGAGAGAGAGTCTCCTTAATTAAATGGGACACACAAACTGCACCAGAGGAGGGCCAATTTACTAAAGAGGAAAATTAGGCAGTGTGGAAACAAGACTTCATCCTTGAGAAACAGCCTCCATTATTTGTTTGACTTGCTTAGCAGTGTTTTTGTTTAACTGTTAAGCGTAAGTTAGTACTAACTGAAATGCTTTTGGAAAACTACAAACGACAAACTTGAGAATTTAGAGTTTGTTATAAGAGATGATCTACTGTATTGTCTCAGGCAATCAATACGACTGACAGAAAACAAAATAAAATGCTCTTATTTTATGACACAAATGACGAGGCATATTGCAGTTTTGGTGCATTTGACATCATCTTACCCCACAACTGACTCACATATATGTCTTTTAAGGCATCCTCACAGGTTTTCACCCAACACGTTATGATGTGTCAGGAGATATGTGAGGAATACAGCAGAGGAACTCATTATATATGGATAGAGGAAATGTTGAATACACAAGCACAGCAAACAGTGTTACTGGTGCCAAAACACGTGTAAACAAACAGCTTTAAACCAAACAAACAGTGAAATGTGGCATCTTGAAAACATCATGCTTTCCAATTTTTGCCCGGGTCTGCAGCTTCGCATTTACATTTTAGAGCCTCATAAAATATATGAAACAATAAAATTAACTTTACCTGCTTGATCACCAACATTTAACAAGAGCCAGAGTAATGGATAAGGTGACAAAACTACTGTATTCCCGTAACCCGATGGCAATTTAGAAGAGAAGTAATGTAATATAAAATAGGATATGACTTATCTGGGAAGTCCAAGTGCAACAGCATCACAAGAAACAGACCAAAAAAGTAGGTACAGAGAAGTAGAACATCTATATGTATATCTATAAGTCTATAAAATATAATACATTAATGTAAAAATAATTTAACTCACACTGATTCTGTGACATCTTATAATAGATGTAATCTAATGAGCATGCAAGTGTAGAAGTCAGTGGCAAAATGATTAGTCGATTAATCAATTACTGGCTCAACAGAAAAGCGATTAGCAACAATTTTCATATTCATTTAATCATTCAAGTCATTTCTCAAGCAAAGAAGCTAAACATTTGTTGGTACAAGCCTCTCAAATGGTAAGATGTGCGGCTTTTCTGACTTTTATATTACTGTAAATCAAATATCTTTGCATTTGGAAGTGTTTATCAGACAAAACAAGACATTTGAAGATGTTACGTCAGTTTCTGGGAAATTGTGAGGGGCATTTTTCACTATTTTCTTACATTTTATAGACTTGACGCTTAATCACTCATTGGATAGTAACTTCCAGCAGCCGGTGTTGTAGAAATGTGAGCATCATAGAAATCATATAAAATGTTATTTTAAATATGATCTAAAATGTAAGAAGTCAGAAAGACCTTCCTTCGTACTGTAGGTTTACAGTAGATTGGATTTTTTTTGTCTTCTTTTACTGCTCAGTTCGTACATCAAAATTAAATCAAGGTGCTTGTAATTGGAACACTTCACAGAAAGACAAACTATTAGCCTTTTCAACCTTCCTTTGCCTTATCTTGTATTTTTAATTGGTCGCTGTAGAACAGAAGCTTTGTAGTCCTGAATCCTTGCAAAGTTCAGAGCCTTGAAGAATTCTGTATTCCTGTGACCTTGAATTTCCCCAAACAAGCACTTTTTTACACATCATCCAGTGTGCATTGTGTTACTATCTTAACCAGGATTACCTCTTTTTTTTTTTATATGCCATTTGACTGGCACTTTCATCCTCAGCTCCTCCTGGACTTGAGAGTGCATACATGTTGTTTTGTTCCGGTGGGAGCAGAGCCTCTATCTCTGACGCTGTTCACGCCGTGTTGTACAGGTTGACCCACTCAGGAGAATACACCCATGACCCTGTTAGTACTGTACAGCACACATTAAGAAAAATACTGTAAGGGTCAAACCATATGGGTTGTTAATGGATGATTACATTTTTCAATGGAATTCACTGTTAGCTGATATTCTGTACAGAATACACTACACAACGGTATTTTAAAATCTAACAATTATTACAGTATAACCTGTATATAACTTTTACTTTCAATCGTCTATCATTCTATTTTTGCACCTGCTACAAAGACTTGACTTGTGTGCAGATACTCTGGCTTCTAGATATGGGATAATCATAAAAAGGACAAATATTCAGTGTTACCCCCAGGGACTAAAACACTCTAATAGCATTTAGACTATGGATGAAAGTTGACATGGCATTCAGTACGCCCTACAGTGTAAACCAAGCTATTCAGTTACTGTTGAAACTAGATAACATGATGGGAATGATTGTTTTTTTTGGCTAATTAAGTGAATTAAATTAAAAATCAAGATACTTTATGACATTAATGCAATAATCCTGTAAATCCAATATTGCCAAAAGCAGTCCTGTTCATTAGTTTTGCCAAATACAAGGTACAGCTCCCTCTGTTTAAACAAGGAAGAATGCTTACAAAGTTGTTGTCAAGATATCACGATCCGAGTCCTTTGATATCTACCAATACAGAGTCCAATCCATTGGCACACCTTATTTTTCACAAGCTACTTTATCCAAATACTGAAGGTCCTGGTTCAAAATTGTAAAGTTTATCAGCATAAATAATTGATATGAATGAAAGTTTAACTGGAAGAAAGCGACGTGATTTAGCCGATACGATCCATTGAAATATGTCCAGATCAGCCCTGATACCGATCGGCTCGAGGCATCTCTAGTTTGAAGATGTCATCTTAGACTGTATGAAATTATGACAGGCATTTTTATATAGCATAAAAAATTAGTTGCAGCCATTCAATAATTATTTAATCAGACAGTTTTTTCATGATTTTTACAGAAATTTAAATTTCTCAAATTTGGCCCGGTATGTTGGGGTAACCAAGCAACATAGTTGAACTCTTAAGCCTGGCATTATTAGAGGCATGTACAGTTCACTGAGTTACAAGGAACCCTTTCATTTTTTAAAATGTTTTCAAAGCTGAGATAATCAAGTTTCACCTTGGAAAGTATATGTCCAAACATTACATTTGGATATTAGTCGGTAGCTAACACCGGGTCTTGAACATATTCAGAATTTAATAATTTGACCTTATTGATAGAAAGCAACCAATGTAAGTGTGTTCAGAGTATATCCGTAGTGTTTTTCTGTGTACAATGAGCTCACCTTACCTTCTCTGCCTCCTCTTTCTGTCTTAAATAAGGGTGTCAGTGGTGTGTTCATGGACGCGTGGGAATTCGGTTCACAGTGTTAATTGTTTAAGTGTCATTCATTAACTGCTGTCTGGCAGGACTGCAGTAGAATCAAGTAGCTGCTGGTGAAGACATTAATCAATCAGCTCAGACACAGCGACTCACTTAGCTTCCAGCTCCCACAGTCGCACTTTATTTGGCAAGTTAAATAATAGTCATTGTGTCTGAGTTAAACTGGTACAGGCTTAATAAAAACCTTTAAGTTTACACATACTGAGATGCACATAATGTAAGGACAACAGGATCTCATAAAATGCAACAAGTTTGTGAATAAATCCAGGGTGCAACAAATAGATGGTTCATTCTTGTTTTATCTGTCAAATTTTTCTTGACTAATTGATTTTATGAAATCTTTAAAATGTCACAGATCAGAAGCTAAAGCCATGTTTAGCTTTAGCTTGTTAGTCTGAGCAATTGTCCAGAAATGCAAATGTGATCAATGGTGTGAAAAAGGCAACGATCAACTCATACTAAAGGTGTTAGCAGGTGTTATTTCAACAACAAACCACTTTGATAAAAATAATCATTTTCGTCTAGCTGCAGCAGTAACCAGCTAAAGACAAAAGTACAATATGAACTACGTCAGTGATGCTCATCACAACAGATAGTTATTTTATTAATGTGATGGCCACCTACCCTAACAAGGACAGTTTATATATAACCTAGACATCTAAAACCTTGTTGTAAACTTAATATTGTTTTGTATTGATTTAAACTTGGCTTTAAGCAAAAACATACCAGAGCTACTTTTATTGATTTTTGACTGCTGGGGGTTAAAACAAACTCACAGAAACAGACTTGACGTACTACTCAATCCGTCATTGCTTGTTTGCAGACATTTGCCTACTTGCACATCCAGCAAACACAGAGCAACAGACGATTTGTGTTACTGTCCACCTGATGAATGTGGAATATTCACTCTCCATTTAACTCTGTTTTGATAATGTGGTAATACCACTTCATGCAGCTTTAATAACTGTTTATACTGAATTATGATCTACAGCATATAATTAATGCAATTAATGTTGAGTAAAAGAATCACAATGGGATTATTTGAGGGTGTCATACAAATCTACTATACCATTCTTTCAAGCTATTTAATGTTCATAATCAGAGCAACTGATTCCCATGTCTAATGCAGTGCAAGTATTTGTCTTTGATGGTGTCCTGCTGTGACTTATTGTCGGCTCATACAGTACACATGTTGGACCGGTAGCACAGTACAAACAAACAAGAACAGGCCCAGCAGGATCCCACACACAGGGAACACATACAGCGGACAGCAGACATTAAAATGAACTGAAGAGCAAACATCCTGGAGTAACTGACACCTCAGGTCACCTTGGTCTTAAAAGTGAATGTCACCCTCTTAATAAAAATTTCATTCACCACTCTATTGTAACTGGAGAAGTTACCTTTAAATGTGATGTCACTAGGATAGAATAAAACCTGTCAATGCTTTATCAACAGTGACTTTGTTGACGGAAAATATTCTTTTGCAAATCCTTGTACCAAAATGAGATTTTACTTATGTTTCTACCTGTTCACAGTGCAGTATCCTGTTGTTCCACACAGTCAGAGATCCATTCATTCTTTATGAAATGGAAGTGGAAGATTTTACATCTGTGACGTTACATTTTGGTTCTGTCTATGATTTGTTGCTTCAGGACCAAACTGCCCTGGTGCTCGAGTTAGCATGTGGATTGCGAAAATGCCTCACATTTTGTAAGATTGAACGATTTTGCTTGTTGACCCAGGAAGCTTCAATTTGCAGGTGAAAAAACTTCTAGACATCTAGGTTAAAACTGGGCTAAAGGTTTTTTTACATTGTCCATGTCACAGATCACTGTTGTTTCAACAGCATTTCAACGGCTATATTTTGATAATCGGGTGTAATTGTTTGAGTCAGTTTCCAACCAAACATTTTCTGACTCCAGCTTCTCAAATGTGAGGATTTGCTGATTTTGTCTAATTTGTGTCATTGTAAACTGTTTATCGCTGCGTTTTGGACTGATGGTCGGACTAAACAAGACATTTGAAAATACCAGCCTCTGGGAAACAGGGATGGACATATTTTATACACAAAATAAATAATTAGCAGAAAAATCAATAATCGTTCGTTGCACCCCTAGATTATACACACACTTACACCTTTAGCTAGATTTAGCCCACTATGCTTACAGTACTGCCTGTAACAAGAATTTGGGAGGATATTGTAGAAATAAGTTATTTTTTGATATATGTTGAAGCTACGTTACTGCTCCCACATACAGTATTCCAGCACTGTTAATATTGGTTTACGATACTGGTACACTGATAAATCATTTAGGCCCATAGCCAGAGTGTGTCTGTGTGAGCGAGAGCATACATTTTGTTTAAATTTGTCCGTGTGTGTGTTTGTGTGTGGTTTCATGACAGACGCATTTTGTTATTCTCCTTGGCAAGCGGCACTTGGCCAGCATCTGAAAACGGACAATGCAAGGCAGGAGCCAGTCAGGAGGAGAGGAAATCCCACCCAGTGTTTGTCCACTAACTGTGTCTTTGCTGTCTTCCTGCTTGGAGCACAATACAACAAGGTGCCCTTTGCAGTTTATTGCAGCGTTTTTAATGCGCTCTGTAGGTGCACAGAATTTTAAAGCGTGCTGCAGAGTGACATTTTTTTCTTTTTTACAAGCAAAGGGAAATGCTGCTTTTCAAAACGAGGCAGCTTAATCTATTTTGATAATAGTGACATGCACTCTTGCAAAAATATTAATAGCACAACGTAGGAGCCTGTATTCCAGGCTGGAGAATGAATGATGAACATCAGGAAATTATAATTTTCTTCAGAAGAGATGGGTAGTGATTTCAAAATTAATTCTTTAACCACACATCAGATAAAGTAGCACATGCAGTATTATTGGATTTACCATGACTATTAATCTATAATAATTCTGACATATTGTTAAGGATAGCTAATGTCCGCAGTGTCTGTTATAGAATTTTCTTAAAAATGAATATAGACTCCAGACTCAATTAGTGTAGTATTTGATAAATATTTTACCATAAGAATGGGCTTTAGCTCTTTTATGTGTACTTTTCTCAGTGGACATTTAAATTACGTTTGAATTTAAACACGTAAACCCAAGCAGATCACCGCCATGAAATGTTATTGTAGTATTTTTGTCAGGTCCTCTTGTAAAGGAGAGTGATTTACAGTGAGGGCAGAGGAGGCAGGATGATCCATGTTGCTGATGTGACCATTTCACTCACTCACTTGAAAGTTAAAAGTGTCTGTGTCAGCATTACTTCCCCATAAGGGCTTTTGGAAATCTAAACGCAACAAACATTTCCTGTGGAGTGGTGTCTGTGTGACTGTGTGTGTGTGAGTGTGTAGAGAGTATCACAATGAAGAGGGAAAACATGTAGGGGAAACTGGGAGTCAAAGGGAACGGCCGCTATCTTCAATTCGATGCTGCTTCTACGCACACTCTGCACATTTCTGTATTTGACTAATCCACGATCAGACAAGCCTCATTGAGATAACCAGTATTTAAGCTGTACACAATACTTGTGACAGTTCTTCCCATTTTCACACAATTTTGCTCAAAAAAGTTGGCACCATAGAAGAAAAAGTAGAATAGAAAAGATATATTTTGATAAACCTAGTGTAGTCTTTTTGAGCCTCTGTAGTTTCCAGCAGAGGGCAGTGTGTATGTGTCTCTGTCTCACTGACAACATCATTTATCCTGTTGAGTGTGCTTGGGATGATACTTGGATCTTTTTCTCTGAGAAATCTGTGGTCATCGGGATAATTTAGTCTCATTTAACAAGGCACATAGTTACTATGCATTTTGTCTGCACAGGACTGAGAATTAGAATTATTGATCACATCTGCACATCCATCGTAATATATAAATTCTACTCATGCAATTATGGAGAAATCTTACATTTGCATCAAAGAAACATTTAATCATCTTTTATTTGGCATTTATTACCTTTTTCTCTGCTGCTGCCTTTGTTTCCCCTTGGGGAATAATAAAGTCTATCCTTATCACATTTTTATTTGAACATTATGAGGAATATTTATGGGGTTGCTGGTTCAAATCTGAGAGCTAGGCAGGGAAAGTGAGCAAGAACCAGTCACATGCAAGACTGTTGCATGTGAATGAATAAGTGATGTGAGCGAGGAGGTGCTGAAAAATGTGTGTGCTCAGTCAGCCTTCCCCGTTTAGATGAGGGTTCAAACTTCCCCACTCCGCTTGCTGCACTGGAATTCTCATTTTACATCTCAGGCGGTTATGTCATGCAGGTTTCCAGGACAGCTTACTCTAAGTGAGCAGGTGGGATTTACTGTGTGACACTTTGCTCGGGCACATGGCTGTTATTGGACACATGTGAGGATTGATTCTGTCAATCTCTAGGCCACCCTGGCATCTATTATTTTGATGCCAAGCAAAAAGTTAACCAAAGCAAACAGTAATTTGTGACGATGTACGCCCACACTGGTGTTGCTTAACTTATTGTGCTGGGGGGTTTGGGTATAAGTGGTATAGACTATAGGAGGTGGGTGTAGAGCTAGGAGGACTTTTTGAGAACTCGACTGCTACAAGGAGTTAATAAGAGATAGTATTTCTCCTCTGTGGTTTGTTTAGGCCAATTTTTGTTAGGATGATTATGAGGAAACATTAAATACTGATGCATTTGAGAGGTCAGCTTATTGTTTTGGGGTTTTATAAAAAAATATTTTTTAAATCCTTTGCAAAGGAAGGTATTAAAAAAAAAAAATTATTTTTGTATCTTTACAGAGACTCTCAAAAAAACCCTGTACAATACTCTATTAAGAGTACTCGATCACGATGGACAGTTTTAAAAAGTATTAACATTGATGCAGAGGAAGCAGAGATATCGTCTTTTTTAGGCCACACATTCTTCTTACATGATGCCTCGATTACCCACAATCCTAGATCGCCAACAGTTCTGTCAGAGATTCTAGTGTGTTATGTTAATGGCGGGCTAAAGTAGCCTCAAGCCGCTAGCCTCAAGCCGCTAGCCTCAAGCCGCTAGCCTCAAGCCGAGATGCGGAGTGGGCTACAGAGGTCTGGCAAGCTCATTTCTTTCTAACTCCGCACCCCCAGATTTGATTCATTTTCAAACTTGTATTCTTCAGCCCCAGCTGACGCCGACTCAAGTGAGATCACTTGAGGCAATTTATCAGATTTCTGACAGCTTCCTTGGAGCCACAAAAGGCTTTATACTGTACAGCTACTGTAAGCAAAAGCAATAAGGGAAAAGGAAAGAATTATTTCTTTATACAGTATATCCATTTATTTCTCTTTATATTTCTACATTTTTTGTTATTGCTTATTTTTTCCCAGATTTATTCTTTTTTTAAGGCACCCCTATGACTCCATAGAAAACAATACAGATGAAGATAAAAATGACAAAAACCTTGTATAATTTAATTTTACAGTATCCAATTATGTCATTGTTTTTCTTTTTTGTTCCGTTTTTGAGGTAGACTTGCTTTTATAAAATGTTTACAGAGTAGACATTTTTGTGTATACTGAGAGTGAAAACAGTACAGAGTTCAGCTTTGTTGGAAAAGCAGGTTTGCCAGTAGATCCCATGATCTAGTAACGATCAGTCAGTGTAGTGCTAAACTGGCCACTTGGCATAAATGGCATTTATTTGCTGTTTTTTGGGACCGACAGATCAACCCTACCAATAAAGTTGGGTTAAATTTGTTGGTGGGGTGATTGTGTTTAGTTGCAGCTAAAAACAGGGTGATAGGGAGTTGCCAATAATGATTCTGCTTTTGACCACTTTGTAAAAATGAGCTGCTGTGTGAGCATGTTTCCTGTTGCCTGAGTGTGTGTTGCAGTAGTCATTGCTGTGCTGAAGCAGCCAACTTCAGGACAATGGACGGTCAAAGAGCATGTCTGGCACCAAACCCCCAAACTATAAAACACAAAACGTGCTGCAGATCGTCTTCTGTCCACAGTGTGACAGGGAATATTGAATTCTGAAATTCACAGTCTAGTGTTGTCCTTTTAAAAGGTTGGAATATCCTCTGAGGTAATTCTTTGAGATTTTAAATAAAATGAAATAGCCACATAAAGAAAATGACTTTAGTCTTACAAATGGCGCTCTTCGTGTAATAAGCGTTTTCCAGACTGCACTAACATGACATGGTTTGAGCCTGATTTGTAATTGGGAGGAGCCATATCATGTTATCGTTTAATTCAAGTTAATTGTTTAATCAAATTGTATTTTAAAACAGAACAATTTACTGGAGTTTTTGTTTTGTGAAAAGATTTGTCAGATGTAATGTGTAAAACTGGAAAATGTAGTTGAATATCAAGTTTACTTTTTAACATGGTATTTTTCATACATTTGCCATATCGCAATACAGATTGATAACAGAAAAAAATATTATTAATGTGATATTCATTCAATCGCCCAACCATACAATGGATTTGATGTACACAGGAAAAATAGACAGCAATGTATCGACGGGCAGAGCCACGTCAGCATGACCGACCTTATGTGCTGCAAAGAGATGCAAAACAAGCGCTCCTCATTCACTTTCCTCTGAGGAAAAGAATACCATGTGGTATCAAGTTGGTCTTGAATGTAATTCTCTGCTCATATGTCAATAAAGCATTTCATCACTTACATGTTCTTGCCAACAATGCAAGAATGCCACTAATGATGATATCATGACATGAGCATGTACCTGTATTTGTACGGCTGCCTTTTGACAGCACATAGACCGTACCACAGTGCGACTGAAACTAATGTCAGACTACCCCATTCAGATGTATGAATTTAGTCAAAGTGTTCATATGACTAAATTCATAAGCAAACAGCTCTCAGATTGAGACTAACCTACCAGTGTGAAAGTGTCCTTGTTAGTGGACAATGTGTGCTCACCTGTGTCATCTGTTACATTTCCCTGAGCCGTTTTTGCTTGAGAGAACATAATCAAGTTGTTCTTCTCCAAATTAAATCTGTAGCTAGTTTGTGACCTGAAATATGCCTTCATCCCCTTGGCAATACTTACATCTCTGTGCTGAACGCTGCCACACACACACACACACACACACACACACACACACACACACACACACACCCACACCCACACCCGTACCCATACAGAGGGAATTGCGGGAGGCTATATTCTGATAGCTCCTGCAGTGATGTGTGGGGGCAGCAGAGTAACAAGAACCAGCTGCTCCCCTCATCCTCCTTCTCTTCCTCTTCCTCCTGCTCCTCCTCCTCTTCATCATCTTCCTCCTCCTCCTCCTCCTCCTTCTTCCTTCATCTCTTTTTTTCTCCTCTATTCCGGAGCGTTATTATGATTATGACTGTGCCTCTTTCGCTTCCTGTGCAAGAGTACAGCATGAACAACAACAACAACAAAGATGACGCTGAAGGGGGAAAAAAAAGAGACTTTCCCTAATGCGCGCGCACACACACACACACACACACAAAACTGACAGGCACACGAGCTTATAGACACACACACAAACCGAAAGACAAGATAGACGCCTACACATAGACAGAAAGACAAGATAGACGCCTACACATAGACAGAAAGACAAGATAGACGCCTACACATAGACAGAAAGACAAGATAGACGCCTACACATNCACACACACACACACACACACACACACACACACACACACACACACACACGGCTGCTAATGAAGGTTGTTCCCAGTCAAAAGGAGGGAGCAGGATTCCCTCACTGATTGATGAGTCATTGAGGCAATAGCTGTCGCTGTTTGTGCATCATTACTTGCTATGCTGTATTACCATTAATACAACTACATTACTGCAGACGCAGCTCCCTTAGAACAGCTTCTCAAAACAGGGCCGACAGGCTTTAAAATCACAAAGTGAAAAGTCTTAACATTGGTGCAGAGGCATGTCGGCATCCAAATGAGTTGTACACCACATCCTGACATCTGGCACAAGGACAAAAGGACACGACACCACATACACTGCAGCAGCTCAGTCCTGTACAATACTAGACTACAAATCAGTTAAATCACATAATTTCCACAGGCCTATACTCAACACAACATGGCTGCATACTGTGTATTAGAATAGCTAGCAACGGGATCATCTTTGCAAAAGGACCATGCACTCAAAAATGGCAGTTTTTTTTTTTTCAAATTGTTTTTTATTTTGACATTGACTGTAGAGGAAAATTACAGAGCTTGGGAGGACTAGGTTGAAGGAAAAACTAATTTATGTGCACAAATGAACAAAACGGTAAACAACTCTGACTTTGTTTAAGATGTGTCAAAGGAAATGGTTGTTAAACAGGCAGATAAAAGTATATCCACATATATTAATCCAAAATCAAAATAAAACTGCATTAAACCCAAGCAGCTCATTTAAACTAGATTGCCCATGGCCTAACAACTTTCACTGTTTATCTCACCGCCGTTGCTGCATTATGCACCTGACTGTTGGCAGCTAAAGCTGACCTGTATCGCTGAAACAACATCTAATGTAGCATCAACTGTGTATATAAAGAGTGTCGCAGCTGCTAGCCTGCTGCTAGCCTGCTGCTAACTCTTATCCTTAACTGACCGGGGCACCCACTCCGACCTGTAATTTCAGATCTTACTGTTACAGTAACTTGACGTAAAATCAAATGACTAAAGTTACAAAAGTAACTGATTTGAGAACATGAATTATTTATTTGTACTCGCAAGTTAAAGCAAAAAAAACAACTAAAACAAAACTCCTGCTTCTGCTTGGCTCCTAAGAAAATAGTGCAAAATGACTTCATATTAGAGCTGCAAAGATTCATCAATAATCGAGTAGTACTGTAGATGGACAGAAAATTAATATGCAACCATTTTCATCAATCACTCAAGTAATTTGTCCAAGCAAAAATACCTAACATTTGATGGTTCGAGGCTCTCAAATGTGAGGATTTGCTGTTTTTTCTTTACTTACCTTACAGTAAATTAAATATCTTTGGGCTTTTGACTGTTGGTCGGATAAAACATCATATTACGCCACCTCGGGCTCTAGATACGCTAATTGTGAGGTGTTTTTAAAAAAAATTTTTTTTATGTTTTCTGATGTTTTATAGACCAGACAGTTAATCGATTAATTGAGAAAATAATCAACCAATTCCTAATGATAATGAAAATAATTAGTAAATAATAATAATGGAAAAATAAACCAAAACTGTATAGCATGGCTCATTCAGTCCTCTTTGCCCTGTGAACCATCCAGCTTACATTAAATATTTCTGTGTAAAACACACACTGTGTTGACGGACAGCTTTATTTGCACTGTGGGACTCGCTGTGAAACCAGGAGACTGTCAATGTTAAGCTCCGGCTCTGCTGTTTAGAAAAGGTGTGCACTGCAGTGGTAGCTTTTGACTTTGACTGAGGTTGGAGCTCAAAAAGATCCTAAAGTATGAATCATTTATTATCTATTGATTGAAGTAAGATCATGGAAAAATTGTCATTATGTTATGTGTCCTGTGCTTATTATTGTTGTGATTCATTTTGTTTGCTTAATGATTTGCTATTGTTTTGTGGGTAATGGTTGGTTAGTTATGTGTAAGTCTGCTCGTTCTCTGTAACTTTCTTTGAGACCTGCTGTAGTGATGGACTACAGAATTGACTTAACTGAGTCTCCTGAATGCAGGTTGAACCTTTTATGTGCAACCACCCTCGTAGGCCTTGTGAGTGTATATCACATATAAACTTTATTACTTTAATTTTTGTGGCTTGGTTTCTTTTTTTTTTTTTTTTACTGAAACAGCAGAAGGGCTGAGAGAGAGACGCATACACAGTATAGATGGTTCTGGCAGGATTCAATTCCAGGCCAGCAGGGGGATGCACGTGGTTCCAGAGGCGGGGGTCCTAACTGCTAAAATCTCTCTGTGCACCTTATTGCTTTTTAGTGGTTAAGGCAGTTCACAAGTGGTGATTCATCACTCACTAACACACACACACCAAGCTGTAAGCTTTCTGGAGGCCATTCCCACCTCCAGCCTCATAGCACCCACTAATGACGAGCCGCAGAGTAGCTGCAAGGTCATTCCAGAAAACTCTCCGTGCGCTCAGTATAATCTGAAACTGAAATTTTATCTGTTTATCTTTTTAACACACAGAGACCTACCACTCCAGGTATGTGGTGGAACTACCTTTTGATGCCAATTAGCTGGAGAGAGCGAGGAACCGTTTTTACTTGATGCGTCGCTCTGAGCAGAAACAAGAAGCAGACCTGGCTTCGAGCCCTCAGCTTGGAGTCTAAAGCACAATAGGATTTTCTTGAGGGAGGAGGGCTGACAGCCGCCTCTGTTAGGCTATATCAGTACACGCATATACAGCACAGTATGTGTGTGAATGTGTGGACAAAATAAAAAAAATAAATAAAAAACCTCATCCAGTGAAATTGCAAAACATACAAACTCCATTAACATATTTCAATAATAAAATATTTGAAGAGTCAAAATGGTGAAAATGCTCAGAAGAAATGCAAACTCTACCCTGCACTAGATACTGTACACAACAGAACACTTGTAGCATTAACAACTCGGTCAAAAGAAGGAAAACACTTAGTTTTGCTGTGTTGTGTGGCATGCCCTTCCTCTGAAGGTTGGCAGGCTGCTGCTAGTTTAGGAATGTACTGAACTTTTGGGAATTGGCACTTTGTTGTATATACTCACACAGTTTTAGGCAAACACCTTAACACAAACAAGGCAGACATCAGTCCAAAGCACAGCTGAACTCCATAACAACATGGCACTGTGGCATCTCTGGAGCCTATAAATCAGTCATTCTCAACCAGCGGGCTGGGGCCCAATGGTGGGCCTCAGAGCGCCATCTATTGGGCCATGGAGGCAGTGGTATTGTCAAATGGTGAGATTAAAATGTTGTGTTTTTTTTGGTAATTTACAAAGCTAGTTATTTTTATATCCAGATGTGCTCAAGAATTCACATAAATGAAAAATAAATTAAAATGCATAATTTCAATGACCAGTTACGTTTAAATACCACCAGCCAATCACCACACATCATCAGGTTGAGACAAACGTGTTTTGCCACTGTTAGCTAGAACGTTCCCTAATGTAACGTTCGGATGCAATGACACAAAATTGATCGGTTTTTTAAATGAAAAAGTGATGTGGCAGACAACCCTGCGGCAGTAAAAGCTCCAACGTGCGTGCTGAAGAAATATGACCCTGAATACATACACAAATTTGGAATCATAAAGACAGCACAGTGTGTTGAAAGTGGTGAAATCCTGGCAAATGAGGCGCTAAAACCATCAAATCTCCAGAGACACTTAAACACAAAACTCCCGGGATGTTGTGTTTTTTTTCTTATTTATTTGGGAAGGTGGTCCTCGGAAATGTTTTAACAATCACAAGTGGGCCTCAAGTTACAAAAGGTTGAGAACCCCTGCTATAAATTACATCAACTATTTACCAAGAGCACCTGCCAGCTAGCATTGAGAGAAGCACAACCATTGTAGGTTATATTTTAAGCATACTGATAAATAGCATAGCTTTTTCGACACATACAGTTGAAATGGTCATCATGACTGTTCATCAGAATCCTTTTCTTCTTTAAATGAAAAGATTTCGACACTGAGAAATGGGTCCTTGAAGATGATTCTTGTGTGTGTGAAGAGAGAAGTTTGTAAATATTTATAAACATTTAATTCTGTGCAATTCAAATGAATAAATTACTTTAATAACCTTTACGCAGTAGCGTCCTAAAGTTAAGATAATGGTATAGGGCAGGGAAGTAAAATAGCAGCTCTTGTCCCTTCTTCTGTTGAGGTGCCCTGATCAAAGCATTTAATTGCAACTGTTTCTGTGGAGCTAATCTAGGGCTGCAACTAACAATTATTTTCAATATCAATTAATCTGAGTTATTTTTAATATTGTTAAATTTACAAATTGTCAGAAAATGGGATATCTTTAAATTCCTTGTTTTTCCTGATCAGCAGTCCAAAAACCAAAGCTGTTCCAATTACTATGACGGACATCAAAGTAGCAGCAAACCTTCACTATTGAGAGGCTGGAACCACGATTGTTGCTTGATTTTAAAAAAAATAAAAAAAATAAAAAAAAAAAAAAAAAAAATAAAAAAAAAATAAAAATAAAAAATGCCCAAACTATTAATCAAATATAAGAATTGAACAGATCAGACTGTGTCTGTACTGGGCAGCCTTCAGGTGTGTACTGGTGTGGGGGCAATGGCCTTCATCATAATCTCAGTAAATACAGTTTCTGTTATTTAACAAATAAGCAACAGTATTTTTTGGTTTGTTTTTTGGTGCACTCAAAGAAAATTGCCATGGGAACAAGTGTTAACATGCTGCATGTTGCAGTTGCACAAATGTGGCCTTCCTGGTGAAACTGTGTTGTTATGCATGGTGGGGAGCAGCCTAAAGAGCACTTACTGTACTTTTTCTTGGCACAAAAAATTGCTGAAAGCATTGAACACTAACAAACATCAACAAATCGAGCCTTAAGTCTTAAAGATGTGCTTCTCCCAAAGCATTTACTGTAGTCAAATGAAAATTGGAACAACGATTCAGATCTTCAGGGTTGGCCCAGTTTTCCCCATTGACTTAAAGTAAGTAGACAGTAAGAGTTCAGTGTCAGAGACAGTGGAACATGACATATGGCAGTGGCAGGTTATGTGAAACCTCTCATGTCCTTCTGTTCTCCCTGTTGCAAACTGATTGCATAGACAACTGGCCAAATCAAGCATATAACCAACACTGTAACTCCAATACCATGGGCTACAACGTGTATTTGTTTGTTTTCTTCAACTTAAGTTGTACTACTCAAGGTTTGGTCAGAACATTGGTCTGGTTGAAACAGTTGTAGATGAGGCAATGAAAGGCAGTCCGTGTTGTACTGGAGTCTGGTTCCTGGATACGATGGCAGCTGTAATTAAGTAAAACATTAGTTAGATATTTTGGTTTACATAACTCCCTTTTCCCTTTCTCATGATGTTTTGACAGCGAGTGCCAGCTCTCTCTCTCTCTCTCTCTCTCTCTCTCTCTCTCTCTCTCTCTCTCTCTCTCTCTCTCTCTTATATATTCGTCAGTCCATGGTTCAAGCTAAAACAATATTTTTGTGAGATGAAAAAGTACAGAATAATTCTAACAAATACATGGATATCATTGTTAATAGCCCACCAATATACTGTATATCAGCATAGTCAATATTTGTGGCCAAGTTTAGCTAATCACATATTGCCATTTTTGTTGGCCGATAAGTAAAGACATTGCAATACCAAAATGCTCCACATATGTACAGCTACACAGCTAAAATATCCAGCTCAGTCCATGTCTTGGCTGCAATTGTATAAAGCTCCTATATTCGATATTTTTACAATGTTAAAACAATGTGAAAGGGCTCTCTCGTAGTGATGAACCTACAAAAAATGATTGGCTGAATCTGCAGCTCCAGCTCATTTCTTTGTTTCAGCTCATTGTTTACTCATTGTACACGACCTGCTCAGTAGCAAACAACAGACAGACACAGTTAGTGACTAGCTGGTGAACATAGTGGAACATTTAGCAGCTATAGAGCCAGATATTTCCCTCAGGAGTTGGTAGAGACCAAAAACAGAGGTAAAATGGAGTGAATATTAGACTTACATTCATCAGGTGGACAGAAACACGACTCCAAATGAATGATAATGTTGCTCTGTAACTGTGTAAATAAGCAACTGTTTGCTAACAAGTTTGCCAAATGAACTTGAAAAGTGATATGTGAATGTTGTTTGCAGATTGTTTCCGCTGCCCTCAAGTGGCCAAAAAAAGTTATTGCGGGTTTAATAACTGTAAGTATGATACCTATGTATTATGTGTTTATGTATTGGCCAATATATTATGAGATTTTTGAAATTGTCCAATACTGATATCAGTATTGGCCTGAAACATCCAGTACAGCTCCCCTTTGTGGAGAATCTGCAGTGTGCTACATGTGAACGAGTTTGTAATGTAGCCATGCCGTTTGGTGTTTAACTGGAGTGCACCCATCATGTCACCTGGGTTGCAGGTTCGTGGTGGGTGAGAACACTTGAATTATCCTCCGGGGAGAATGCGCCCTGGCTTACTGAGTGACGCATTTGCCCTCACAGTGTGCAACAGTTCTTATGCAAAGCAGACCCACTGGCCATTACCACACAGTGATGTTATATATGCTGGCTTATGCAAATGACTGACCTTTCACAGAGCATTTACATCAGGGTGAGAAATTAACTTTTTGATCCAGTAGCCTCTGTGTCTGGTAGATTTGTAAATTCACTCAAACCGCTCATTATTACATTACAAAAAGAAGCTGCTCAAATCTAACACTATAAAAGGCAACAAGTACATTTGACATCCATCTTGAGACATTTAGAAGTGTAAATAATTGGAAAGTTTGAATTGAAGATGCAAATTTCAAGCAAAATTGTTACTACAACTTTAAAATATTGTTTATGATTAAAGGTGGAGTAGGCAGTATTTTTTTTATTTATTTATTTATTTTTTACGTCATTGGGCAAAAATTCCATAATAACGGTCCAGCATATTGTAATTCAAGTGGTCTGAGAGAGAACCTCTACTTCTGCCCCTCCTCTTGGCTCGTTTTTCAGGCTTCATCTATCCCATGACGGGAGACTTTGATCAATGATAGGTTATTTCAGAGAGACGGTGGGTTCGCATTGGCTGAGCTACAAATGCAGATGCGCGTGCACGTCCCTTCAGACAGTGAACGCCTGATTCAATAGTGGAAAATCCTGCAACTTGTGAAGAATTTCCAACGCCTCCTTTGCCTACAGCGGCGTATAGTACAAAACAAAACGTCCCGGCTCCACACGGAGCTTCGGTAGCGGCGGGAGGGAACGCGGTCTTGGTGAGGCTCATGCCATGGAGAGTGAACACTACGAGGGATAAGGTTTCACAGGGTAACTGACTCCTGCGGCTGCTGGTCGAAGTTGTGGGTTTGGTGGGAGGGGCTTAGCGGAGTGATACAAGGCAGCAGAGAGAGGCGGAAGGCTTTGCATAGGTTGCACAGATTTGCCTACCCCAGCTTTAATAGAAGAAGAAGCAGCATAAGTGAACTGCTAATATGAAGAACTACAAGTGACAGCAGTTAATCGCAGGTTGGGTGAACCATTTGTTAATTTTAGGATTATTTTTAGATTCCTGTTAATGTAGGCGTAGCAGTACTTATCATGGAAATATGATCAGTTTTCATTACGGCGGCAGTAAATACTGTCACAGGACTGAAGAGTTGTAAAAATAGTATCCCTTTTAGTAGTAGTAGCAAAGCTGTTGTTAGTCAAAACTGTAGTTGAAGTGAAGGTGATGTATACTGCTTCGCTATGGTGCAGTTTGTGGTTTGAGAGTGTACATTGTGTATGAAATAATAAGTAGAACCCATATTATAACATTAATGGGAATTGTTGCAGTTGTCCTAGTATGAGTAATAAAAGGTGAAGTAGTATGGTGCTTTTTTCCTATCTTTAATCAAGAGCGTGGTCTTTCACTTTGTTTGACTTTTTCTTTTACTATAATACTTTATGTATACCGTATACCAGCGCTCGTACTTTTTATTTTACTATAATGGCTACATGTAATGGTAGCCGTACAGCAGATCGACGGGAGGCTGATGTGCTATACGGCTATATGAGAGCAGACATTTCACGAGTGCAAAGAAGTGGCCTGAGTGTGCAGAGAAGGGCTGAAGCGCAGGAAATCTGCTCAAGCAACAATATATCTGAGTGCAAGCATACAGTTTGAGCAGAAGCAGCGGAAATCCAAGCGCAAGCAGGGGCTATTTGAGTGCGAGAGCAGGGTTTTGAGGAAGAGTATTATAAAATCTGAACATGAAATGTATAAACCATGCATAGTGAAAGATCATGCTCTTGATTAAAGATAGGAAAAAAACACCATGAAGTAGCAGTCAATGTGGAACTCCTATGTTGTGGACAGTGTGACAGTTAAGAGGAAAAGGGATCTCCTCCTTCCAAATTATGTTTTCATTTTGACTGTCTTTAACAAGCCTCAAGGTCAACAAGCTAAACTGATGTAAAAGTTGGTTACATTGCCTCTTTGGTGACAGCATATATGATCAGAAGACTTTTAGAATTTATTGTCCTCCAGGGTTATGACCCTGTTAAGTTGCATTGCTTGTACGATGCCTGATGGGGGTCATAGGAAGGATAAAAATGCATACCTGATGCATATATTAGGTAGTACATAGTGTCTTTTTGTGAGCTCACTTCATAAATGGTCAGCTACATTGTGATTCTATTACCACTTTTGTGCAAACCTAATCATTCACTGAATATATCATTTAAATGTACTAGTGGGAAAGTCAAAAGCTCGGCTATTAATCCATTTCTATTTAGAAGAATTCTATTTCAGATGGTGTGGATTCATTCAGTCTGTCTGTGTTAACGGTCATACATTGCTATCCTGTGATAGCGTTGGTGTTACTATTTACGATTGGATGCATGTGTGGTGGAAACAACTAGTGGGAGGTGGTGTGTGTGCAGGGTTGATATTTTATTTCTGTGCATTTGAATTTAAATGTAAGAATGTGATCCCATTTGCAGTTTGGGTTCTTTAGTACAAACCATGATTAGATTTGTGTATTTGAGTTCACAGTGACTACAATTAAACCAAGACTTGAATCACAAGGTCTCAGCAGTAGCTTGTTATTTTGGACAGAAAAGTTACCTGTCATCATGCAAGACTAGAGATTTTGGCAAGATCCCAGTCCCTGTCACTTTAGCTAGGCATGATGGACTTGTCTGTGCTCTTTGCCACAATTTACACCCTCTGGTACCAGTTAAGAACCGTGTACATTTGCTAAAATTAGCAGCAGTTCTGTCTGTGGAGTACTCTTGAAATATTCTGTGATGCTTTGCTTTCTTTTTCTGGCTGTCAGCTACTATATCAAGAAATCTTTGCCATCATGTTCTCCTCACATCAAGGCAAAGATATAAGTCAGTTTTGATCAGGGCTGCAACTCACTAAGATTATTTCTTGGCATTTTATTCAATAGTTGACAGCATAGATCCAGACAGGAGACATGTGGAGAGAGACAGGGGCATGACATGCAACAAAGGTCGACGTTGCGCCCATATGTTCCATAGTCCTCCAGAAAGCCCTAATTATCGATTTATCTCTCACATATTTTTTCATTGAATCAACTAATCATTTCTAAAATACATTTTATTTATTAATTTTATTTAACTTTATTTTAAGGGACAATGCACAATACTATATTGTACCAGATATAGCTAAAAGCTGATTTTCATCTGTAGTCCCTGGGCGGAGGCCACTAATAAATGCGCAGATTACATAACTAAAATATTAATTATAGTAAATCTAACACATACCCGATAAACCACCATACGAAAAACAAAGAAACAAATAAAGAAATTATAGCCACCTCGACACAAACAACAGAAGACCAATAATAAATTCCCACAAGGGAGCACAGCCTCAACAATCCCAACACCATAAACAGACAGTTCATCAGTACACAAAATTACCAACCAAACACTCTGTACCAATGCTGGCTGTTGTCTTAGTTCAATGGCTACAGACCTGATTGTCCTTCAACCATGTTTTCAAACTAAATTTCCAATGTTTTAATGTACCGCACCCTATGTTTTATACGTCTTTTAAAATGGTGAAAAATCACATTTTTCCAGAACCCAAGCCGACGTCTTTAAATAGTTTCTGCCTGACCACCAGTTCAAAAATGACATAAAACTGAGAAAAGTAGCAAATCCTCACATTTGAGGTGCTGGAACCACGCCCAAGATCAGAACATGACTATGAACAGCAGCTGTGTAGCTATATGTGTATGAGAGAGAGGGGCAAAGAAAACGTCAAGCTTTTTGAGCTGGGATAAAAAGTTTAGTCAGCTGGTTGGACTTGGGCCTGAATTGGTTCAGATTTATCTTGATTAAATTCTGATCCACAATATACCGCAGAGAAAGACAAAGCAATACCGTTCCATTCTTAGTTTGACATTGTCCTAACACAAGCCAGTATGAGTATACAAGATGCATGTGAATGAGATCATGGAGAGAGAGAGAGAGAGCTCACATTCATGGTGAAACTAATTTGGTCCGTCTGAGCTTTATTACAAAGCAATGGCGACCTGGTGAGTTGGTATGGCTGCTAACAAGATGACATGTTGCATGTTGGCTTTGCTGTGTTGAGAGAAGTGTGTTGGGGAGGTGTGTCTTGATGTGCGGTTTGCCTCGCTGCATGCTGGTCTGCCATAGGCTGCTGACTGACTGGTGAGCTGGGATAGTGAAGCGCAGGGGGAAATGAGAAGGCACTAGGACCCAGCGGTGAGACAGTGAATAGGCAGGCAGAGTGGGGCTGAGTCACTGCATGTGTCTGAGAGGCAGTCAGAAACAGAGCAGAGCAAGGGAGCAGAGGTGATCTCACACACATCAGCACAGGATAACACAACCATGATGGGTTGACTTGGGGGGGAGGCGGTTGGAGAGAGGAAGTGTGCATTCGCCACCACTTGCTCAGCTATGGAGACCAACAAAGTTCTTCATTTTGTGCCTTCGGGTAAGTGGATCAAAGCTCTCAGAGCTGCTCCTCAGCTGTGCACGACACAGCGTTCACTGGGAGAACCTTGGGGTTCCCTACCTAGTGAAACCTGAAAACCCCCTGTGAAAAACATGTGCAGCCCACCTCCACTTCCACTCTGAGGCACGGCAGATGTTTGGGTGTGCATGTGTTCTACTGTACATACTTGGTGTTTTTTGTGTTTGCTCTTTCTGTGTACTTAGGCAGTGTTCTGTTTGTGACAGAAATCCTGTTTTTATTTTTCAGGGGAGGTGGGGTTTTAGAAGCCCTGGTGTGGTAACAGGAATGCAGATGTTTTTGGTTTTTTTTTTTTTGCATTTTTGTACGCGTTTGCCTTTTTGTTTTCTTCTTCTTCCTCTTGTTTATGTCTGGAATGCGACATGAGAGGTTCCTGCGTTGTATTTCTTCAGTTCAGGGTCTGAACCTTAAGAAATGATTGCGTTGTAAACCCCCCCCCCAGAGAAAGCCCGTATACCTGTCGAGCAGAGACAGCTGGAATGCAGAAGAAGCTTGGACTCATAATGCACTTTCTCATGTGTAGCACTGACGGGGCTCGTGCAAGTGCGCTTGCTAGACAGAGAGGGATCGACACAGCACAAGAAACGGAGTGTGTGAATGTGCACATGTATCTGTGTGTACTGTGTGTGTGCATGTGTTTCTGACTGTGCATGAGAAATTGTGAGAAAACTGATGTGTACATCCATATATCGGCGTGTGTGTGTGTGAGAGAAAGACAGACAGATTAGTGTTGGTGACAACCAGAGGAGAGCAGCGAGTTCTCCCCTCACTGAAAGTCCTCTGAGAGACCAAAGCCCATTTGGAGGTGTGATGCGGCTGCCTCCTCACTTTCATTTTGTCTGGGAAGGCAGAGTGGGATACTGCGTGTGTGTGTGTGTGTGTGTGTGTGTGTGTGTGTGTGTGTGTGTGTGTGCGTGCGCAATGAGGACATTATGTGAGATAGTGCGAGTGATGGAATATTATCTGAGCATATGTGTGTTTGTGTATGAGCGTGTTTTTGTTTGTAGTACACAACCCTTTCTGTATGGGGGATAATGTGTGGCAATATATCTGTGTTTCGCGCATTTTTGTGTGTATGTGTTTGTCAGAGTTCAGTCGTGCTCTCATGAGATGTGTGTGTGTGTGTGTGTGAGCGTCATGTGCTGTGCACACTAACTACATCTCAGAGTGTGTGCCGGGGCGTGATGGACACTGCTGTGGTTCGTCCTCTGTAGAGCAATTTGCATTCATTTGCTTAGTGCTGATTAGAGGCGGAGAGAGCAGGTTTGATCCTTGCAGAAGAACAGTTTGGTTCTGTGAACGGTTTCAAAAGGTTTGTTACCAATCGAAGGAAAGGTTCAGGTTTGAAAAGGGTCGGTAGAGAAACGTCTGATCCAAACCATTTACATTACAGCTGTTTTCTGTGTTGTGTAATTTAACGTTGGCTTTAAATGCACATATTAACGTTTTACTGCCCAGTAGAACAAAATGACTAAAATATATCTGCAGGAATTTGATGGAGTTATTGATCACCACCAGTGACTCAACAATTACTTTGCCAGAGGATTAGATTTCTTGCTTTACAAACACACCTTGCTGCCCTCTGGATTTTCAAATAAAGCAGAGTGAGCTTTTCTGCGCAGCACCTTTTAGCATATATAACAGGGACATATTGTCCATCAGTATGTTCAGCTGAAGCTGCCCATACAGCTTACAGAAAATGTTTTTATTGGTGTTGTCATCTATGAGCATTAGCAAATCCTCACTGCAGCATATTGCGAGCAATCTTCCCGATCGTGTCATTATCAGTGGCAACCTGCTGACAGGTGAAGGAGCAGCTGGCGCTGTGGGAGGAGGTCAGGAGATATTGGATTCACTTTATGGAGCTGTAAATTACCACAGTGTTTCACCACGTGATTACACAATGTAATAATACTGCAGCGAGTTTCTGATTTAATACGCGTAGATTAATTTACCTTTTCTGATTAACATAACTGAAGACAGTATTTTTGTTTTCCAAATGCATAATTGTTTTAGGGCTGTAACTAACGATCATTTTCATTATTAACCAGACAATGATTATTTAAAGTATTGGTTCAGTCAATAAAATTTCAGACAATTGGTGAACATGCCCATCACAAATTATAAAAGCCCAAGGTGACCAACAGTCCAAACCCCAAAAATATATGAATAAAATATTCATTATCACTTGCTGGAACAAGAGAATGTTTGGCATTTTTGAATTATGACTAAGGATTAATCGATTATCAAACTGGTTGTCAATTAATTTTCTGTCCATCAACTACTCATTTAAATTGTATTGTAGTGAAGTGCTTTCAAGTGCCCATTCTAGTTACAAAGTGTTGACTGAAAGGAGAAAGATCTAGCACTGTAGAAACCCAAATTGTAATGACTGTACATCCAGCCAAATCCACATTTCTGTAAACAGTCCTGATTAAATATCATAATCCCCGCATAAAACTGAAATCTCCCAGCTTCGTCCCTGCAGGGTGTCAATCTTCAGGTGTGACAGACAGCCTGGTAATCAGTGTTGCAGCCGTGACCTGCAGAGACAGAAAATATCAGCATGGAGGACACATAGTGGCTGTTTAAATTAGTAGTTCGACCATGTGGAAGTGGAGGTGTGTGTGAGTGAAGATGGATGACGTGAGCCTGTGTGTGTGTGTGTGTGTGTGTGTGTGTGTGTGTGTGTGTGTGCGCGTGCGTGCGTGCGTGTCCCGTAGATGTGACAGTGATCTCTGATCAGTATTCACCGCTGGCAACAGATCTCAGAAGCTCCAGCCTCTGAGCACAGCCATCTGGGCAGAGGAGAAACACACATCGACACATGCACACATACAAATTATTATACAGTACCACACACACATATCCACACAAACACTGAAATATCACAAAAACATGTCCATGCAAGACACGACAAGACAGCCACACACGCACAAGTGTATTCACACATAAGCATTTTTTTTTTTTTTTTTGAACTCACACACCAATTTGCACACACAGAAATACACACTCACACCGACACACTGTGTCGCAGATACTGTCCATACACGATGCACATAATTATATACACAATTCATTCTATCTACATAATTTGTTGGTTTATACACACAAAACAATTATGTAGATGTGTCAACGCAGACACACATCATGCACAGTTCAAGGAACACAGGATGAAGAAGACCACACATTCATTACAATTACAACTCGCTCTCACACACGCACGCACACACTTTCTCTTGTTTGTCTTTATATGTCTTGTCTTACTCGATCTTCTTTGTTTTTATTTATTTATTTATTTTTATTTTTTCATTCTTCCTCTCCCACACAAACATTTGCATACATACACAATCTTATCTGGATATTTAAATCCATAAAGTAGTAAGTAAACAAAGATGCAGACAGGCAAAAGACGGTGCTTAAGAAGTGTATAAAGCAGAATGTTTGTTTTTACATACTCAGACCTGCAGTGCTGCAAGTGTGATGAAAACACTTCCTGTCATTTAGGTGGGCAGTGTAGTCAGTGTGAGGCTGGTTTTTTTGGAATGACATATTAAGCTTTATCATATCAAGGTGATAAATTACTGAGAGTTTACACAGATACTTGTGACATCAGTGTGAGTTTCTGAATAGTCGTTGTTTCCGGAAACGTATTTATGTGCGCATTTTGAATTATTGCATTAGAAAAGCTGTATGGAAACGGCAAAATTCGATAAAACTGGTTTTTGCCTTTGTCGAAAAAGAGTTGATGTGCTAAATGGGATATGGAAACAGCTTTGCCTAATAAGTTCTGACGTAGCGAACATTTAACTCACATGACTGATCAGCTGTTTCCGCTGAATCTTTCCGCATTAATTTGTCTTCGTCTCCGGACAGCATGAAACATGGCCGACACTAGCTGTCATGCAAGAACAATTAAAACTGGCCCAATAGAAACAAATTCCTGAGGACCTTTCTCCATTTTTCTCCTGTGGGTATAGATGGCCACAGTGACTTGTTTTGTTTCCGGTTCCCAACCTCTACTTCTTCTACTCTGTTTTACTGGTGGATTACAACCATGCGTAAAGTGCAGCCTATACTGCCACCTTCTGATGAAACTACGCTTTGCAACGAGCCTAGTTTATTCGCTCCAAACCAGTTGGTGGAAATGCGCTTAAAGTTTGCAGGACTATTGAATGGAAACATGGCTAATGTCACCCTCTATATGAAAAGTGTGCTGTGGATTGTATCACTTAGTATTTCGTGATAAAGGATTTTCTCACTCTGACATCAATCAGGTGCAATTGCCCCAACAACTATTGTTGCTGCTAGTAGTATAAATAATTATAATAGGATTCTACTCATAACAGTATCATTAATTTGGGAAAAATGCTTCATAATGAATTCAATATTGGAAAACCACATTTACGTCATCTTCAATGTTTTTAAAGACAATCTGGATGGCATTTTGGGCTCTATTTCTGTGCAAAGTGCAGCTCTGCATTGGCAAAGCTGCATTTTCCAGAGACGCAGCTCCACACAGTATTTTTTTTTTCTCAGTAATGCAGCTGTTTGGTATTTTGGTGCAATTTAGGTGGCTCATTGTGCACAGTGCACCCATGCTCTGTCCTATTGTGATCCCTTTAGTAGATGGAGGTCCACTGCTGTATATTCACACTTGCTTGTCTGCATGTCCTTGATGCAAATTTTAATTTCCCCTTCCCTGGCCTCTGGTAAGTACATCGAAAGGAGTCGATGTAGCTGCTAGCCCACAAAAAATGATCACACTATATTTTTCCTCATCTCACCAAGTTTCAAAGTTACTTCAGGTGTGTCTTGCGCCTCTGGCCATGAAGATACCGCATCCACGACACAACAGGCATGGCGTACTTAAACGCGCTTCCACCAAGAAGCTATAACTTTCTCTCTCACAAACGTTAGATCTATTTATGTCAGTGTCCTGCTCCCCTGTTCCTGGGCACAGTCTGTGACATGGATTAACGCACACACACACTCCCTACAGCTTAGGGGGAATTTGGGAGCGGCTGGTAAGATGCATTGGATGTCCCCGCTAATGCAGACACAGCAGGATCATTGTTACATAATAATGAGATAGCATAGAGGCGTGAATCAAGATCATGGTCTTTATTAGAGCTGCAGTGATAAGTGATAGTAAACTGAAGTTTGAGTTTTCTGACAAAACAAGACATTCAAAGCCATCAACTTGGGCTGTGGAAATATTTTTCATTATTTTTGCTGACATTTTATAGACAAAACAGTTAATCAGTTAATCAAAAAAATTATTTGAATGAAGATGATTAATTATGTAGTTGCAGCCCTGGTCTTTATACAATTAACCATGCAGCCCTAGCATATCGCATTTAGGAATCAAGTCAAGACCACAGTCTAGCTAAATTTGAGGTTAAAGGTTTTCAAGTCATTTCTTCCTCTGTGTTATTATGAGTAGGGCTCAGGTTCTTGAGTCTTAACACTTTTCACAACCAATACTTTTTTTTTTTTTTTAAAGGAACAAATTGAAACTGGATTTGAGTGGAAGAAAAATATACTTTGTGAGTAATTAATACTTTTTTGTATAATTAATTTAATTTGGTTAATTTTCAGACATTTTTAAACACTTGATGAATTTCTGGATCTTTTTAATTGAAAAATAAAAGTTGAAATTCATAATTATTTGTAATATAAGCGCAACAACTGACTGAATAACTTTTTGTATTACTAGAATATGGCTAAATATTTTTGACAGTTATCTGTTCATCTTATTCTAATTTAATGAATTAGGCCCTAGTTCTAAAGGGAGGTTATGAGAAGGAACAAAATCATCAAGTTAGTGCTTGTTTTTGCCACTGACTCGGGCTCACATTGTTATTTTGGAACGGATCCCTACAGAGACAGACGGTGTTAAAGAGTAAGATCCTTTTTGTTCAACCAGAAACACCTTCGTCATCCTGCAACAACTCACCTCTCGCAAGATTTCAGAGCGAGACTTTTCCTTGAGCGAGACTTCTGTTTCCACGACATGGCCATTGTATTTTGGTCTTCACAGTAGGCAGAACATGCAACATTGAAGGGTTTGGGAATTGGTCAAATCTATTCTGAATTACACCCTATTGTGGAATTTACAAGCTATTTAAGCATCCTATCCCTATTTAGCACCATGTTTAAAAAAAAAAAAATAGCCCTGTAGTTCCAACATGGTATTTAATGTGTTACTTTTGCAACCATTTTAATTCCATGTCTTCATTGCTTTTTTATACTTCATTGCAGCAGTATAAAAAGCATCTATTATTGTGAGGATGAAAGCAAAACTGTTTTGTCTTCTTTTTCAACGGTCAGATAAAATGGGGGTTTAAATACTAGTGTGCTGCATCCTAGAAGAGCAACCAGTAATCATAAATCAAGTTAGACTGAATCCAGCTACACTAGTTATTTTTAACCCTGATTATAAAGGCAGAAAGTGTGACAGTCATTGACAATTAATGGGGAGGTCCTTTTTTTATTCACAAAATTGGATGTATAGCAATTGTTTCTTGACAGTTGTTTTTCTAGTTGTTTTTAGCAGCAGATTACATGTTTGAATTTATTGAAGTGGTTCTCAGTGGGTGAAAATGGAAGATGAGAAACTGATGTTAGGGGCCCTTTAGTAGATTTGATCCACTTTAATTTGACTTACACATACAATAGATGCTTTTAACTCCGAAATAAAGCAGTGTGTCTGCTGCCATCGTCTCTAGATTTAAAGTAGAGGGGCATTCGCTGAGTCAAGCAGAAGCAAGAATAAATACACACAGATATCGACATGCACATAATCTTACACAGCATATGCACACATACGAAAGTGGAGTTGATGTAGCTACTTTTACGCACATAAACACATGCAGAAAAAAAACAAAAAACACACAGTCTTGGTGGTCCTCTCCCATCCTTGGTCATGACATGCCGCTCTGGTTTGCCGTTGTGTAATTAGGCTCCAGTTTACCGCCACCCTCTAGCATTTACACACCCATTCACTGCAGATTAAAGCTTATTCTACAGGTTACAGCACAGGAAGCAGTACTGTGCACAGAGGAGGTATTTGTTTCAGTTCCTTTTTAATATTGCTCTTGTATGGTCTGCTAGGGCTGCACAGCGTTGCCAGCACAGAACAATTTGTACTGTGCAGAGTACTTTCTCCTTTGCAGTGAATTTAATTTAAAACCAACAAACAGAACACAGCAGAGTGGTAGACATGGCGCTGTGCTGTCCTCTTGATATATACACCCCCTCCCCAACATAGTAATTATTCCAAGATGTCTGAGGATGCCCGTGTTGATGAATTCCCACACCTTGATTGTAAAGCTTCCCTTTCCATGCGCCTGAGCAGAAATATCAATGCGCTAAATAGAGTGTGGCAATATGTATAGCAGGTGGTTGGCACACACACTCACACACACTTAATAATAATCTCACTGACACATGAGCATGCAGACACACACACACGTCTTCTTATGTATGACCCACAGAATTTAAACACGATGCATTCTGCATGAACTGCAGAAACAAGTTGCATCACATTGTACATGAGTCCTGCAGACATTTTCTCCTTCCCGCTCAGACTGAGGTTATTTAAGCCAGGCTGCTGTTTTCATACAGCTGTTAAATGCTGGGTTTGCATACATGGCATGTATGGTCTTTGTCCATGAGAGATGTTTTGCACTGTTCCTTCACAGTGTGGCTGATGTCCTTTTTGTCCTTGTCACATGTCGTGACGGTGTAATTTACATCATCCATATGCTACAGCGGTAAAATTGCATCCATATTCCAGCAGGTTTAGTGTTGTTAATAAAATATCTGTTGTTAAGGTCTGCCTGAGTAAGTAAGGAGTGTGACTTAGTAGGTAGCACTGGTGCAGAGACACATCAGCGTAGCAGCACAATTCACACGGAGTGACATACAAGGTCAAAAAGATCTCACCTACGCTGTAAAGAGAAGGCTCAAAACATACAATGGACAGCAGACTACACAAACCCCTCTACACTCAGTGTCAGGTGGAGGATTAAACATGATGGCTACCAGTGAGACATACTGTAGGACGATAAGCTGGGGAACTGTAGGTAGCCGAGGTTGCTTAATTTAAATTCTGTCAGTGTGGTGCGGGATACAACTAAGCTAAGCAAAGAGACAGCTACTGAACAGGGCAGGGCAGGGCACCGACACTGCTGAGGTTAGTGGTTTGATTCTCACCGGGGCCCCGCATACTAAAAAGGTGTGAATACTCAGCTGAAAGGCTCGTTTGATTAAAACGACCATTAAATTATATATTTTGTCTCGTTTAAAATGTCACATCCTCTGTATGCTACCGTAAAGCGTTGTAGTTGAAACATCAGAATCCAAATCGCTTACGACCACATTTTACATAAGGTAGGAACATGCACAGTATACACATACAAGGACAGCCTGATAGATACAGTAGACTAGACTTTGTGCCGGCATTTTCTTTCCTGCTGCCTCACATCGATTCAGCTGAAAGTGTGTCTGTGCAGTTCTGTGGGGGGACACCACAAATGAAAAGCAGTAAGATATGCTGTCGGATGGCGGGCAGGCTGGAGCAGCATACACTAGAGGGCTGTGTGGAGAACAGCAGACTTGAAAGGGAGATGGTGGCCTGGCTTTAATCGAGCAAGAGGAAGAGGGGAATGTGCAAGCAATTAACAGGAATCCCCCAGCAATGGCGTTTTATTATTATTTTCTTTCCCCCCCCTTCTTCAGCGAGCGCTTGGCTGGTGTGTGTGTATAGTGGAACAACACCCTCAGTCACAGTCACCCCCTAGCTCATCCACTGCCTGGCTTGCTCACTACAAACACACACACACTCACACACACACACACACACACACACACACACACACACACACAGCAGAGCATCCCTGCTGCAGCACCTGAGTGTAATCCCATACCTGTGTGTAACTGTAAAAGATTGAGAGAGAGAACTGACAGAAAAGCACGGGAAAAAAGAAAAAGAGAGGGAAGAGAATGAGAGGGGAAAGATATGAGAAATAGATGGATGGAGAACAGACAAAGGGGGAAAGAAAAAAGGGGGTAAGAAAATGCACCCGGGAGTGGAGGGGTTTAAATTGGAGCATGTTCCTGCGCTAACCTCAGTCACGATGCCTTGTCTCGCACCGCACACAGGCCGGATTCATCTGTGAACTCGGCAGTAGCCAGCTCACTATAACTATCAATCCCTCTCAGGTGAAAGGACCAGAGGATTACTGCAGAGCTTTTCAGTCCACAGATCTGACGCCAAGAGACAGATTTAAAAAAACAGATTGGAAAACAGAAATGCTACAGGACTGAATTTTTTTGCACAAATGTAAAATCTAAATTAGACAATTATTCAAAATGAATCACATTGAGGGCAAACCTGGGGTATGCATTTTTGTTCTTTGGCTGAGGCCTGTTGCATAGCCATCTGGCTGTCAAAGTATGAAATATTCTTGTATTAGTTCTTGCATTCAAATCAGATTTGCAGAGTTGTTTTAACTGGCATGGTCAGGTTTATTTGTGCCTCTGTCCTTTGCTGCACCTTAGCCTGAAGCAAATCTGCTTTCGCTCATGTTCTTTGACAAATATACATACATACATACATACATACATACATACATACATACACAAACACCACACACATGTTAAAACTCATCTCCTCTTAGACCCATACAGAGAAATGATACACACTGGTGTATGAAGGTGTGGGAACAGATAGAAACACACTCGCATCAGCAGCGCATATAGTTGAGTGCACTGCATACACTCACGCTGCTGTCCAGCACCAGCCCAGCCAGAGTTCACCTGCTTGCCAGACAGCTCGCTCATAGCCAGCCATCGTGGTCAAGGCTCTGCTGTGACACCATCAACATCAGACGCCAGCCCAGGGACCCAGCTGTATGCAGCAGAGCCAGCGGTTCTTCCCCGTAATCAAACAGTCATATTTTAATTTTTCTAATATTTAGAAAAGAAACATAACCAGCATCTCTTGTGTGGACGTAAATATGGAACGACTGACATTGAGTGAACATTTTCAACATCAGTGCAGCATCTGAAATAAAAAATGTTGTGGATAAAACAATCGGTGATGAAAACTAGTGCTAGCAGAATGTATCCTGGAGAAGGAGAATTACAATTTAATTGGGATATTTTGACATTTTGAGTTTTAATTATTGTTTTTTTGCCAGTCACTTGTCACAATGTGGAGCTACAAACTCTACATTTCTCTACATTTCCTTGTTAATATGTAAGCATCCCTCACTGAAAACACGGCAAGAGCTTGCTGCAAACATGTGGTTCGTTATACCCTTGAGTTTGAATAAGGATTTCTACCAATCTGTTTCAAGGAAACTGAAGGACAAAATCTTCTTTTTCTGCCGATGTGACTCATTGTACTTCAAGGTTCTTTGGATAAAAGCATCCATCAAATAATGTGGTGTTTACCTCGGATGCTTGGCTGGAGTGGAGTACAGGCTTGTTTAGTTTAGTGGAATTTTATAAGAACTTAATTGGCAAAACATATTGATAACCTACAGATAATATTGATGAGCGGTCAAATACAGTACTGTACATGTGGCAGAAGGACTACAAGACATCACGTACAGGACAAACAGTACATTATTATTTTTGAGATTTTGGTGTTTGGTGAAAACCAATAAATAATTGACATGAATTCAAAAGCGTATGATTAAATCTCTTTTAAAATAGTGTATAATAAGAGATAGTAGTATAGAATATGCAAGAAAATTAAGAAAAAGAAGCAGATAGGGTGGCAAATAACGATTATTTTCATTATTGATTAATCTGCAGATTATTTTCTCAACTAATTGATTATTCATTTGGTCTAAAAACTGTTCATAAAATACTACAAAGTACCCATCACAAATGACTAAAGCCCAAGGTGAGGTCCTCCTTTTATTGTTAAACCAACAGTACAAAAACCAAAGATAATGAGTTTAGTATCACATAAGACGGGGATATTTATAGCTATAAGCTGGAACTAGAAATGTTTGGCAATTTTGCTTAAAACATGATGATTAATTGATTCTCAAAATAGGTGCAGATTCATTTTCTCCTTCCAGCAAGATGTTTTTTGTTGGCTGCTCTGTAATATGGATCAGTTTATCATCCAAAGAATCTAAGACCTTTGTATTTGGTATTTGGCTGTGTCTTGTATTTGTTTTTATAATATTGACTCCTCCAGTTTGAAATATTAATTAAGAATGCAGGTTCTACAGGATCTACAGTAAACATGTCGCTTCTGGAAAGGTGTGATTTTATTGACTTCTGGCTTCTGAAATTGAAATCGGTTGGTCTGTGTCTGTTAATAGCTGCTGTAGTTAAAGATTTAGTATGAATTGACATCACAGAGCGTGTGAAAAGTAAAAAAACTGTATAGGCTTTTGGTGACAGGTGGAGTTGACAGAAGTGGCAAATTGCAGTTAAAGTGTGAGCCTGTGAATGTGATGAGAGACCAGCAAAGACTTGTCCTGATAGAGCTGGGACGCAAGTGACTGTGACCTTGTGGGGTTATGATGAGTTTAAGAGTCAAGCCAAATCATGTTTCCTCACATGATACAGCTTGAAACTACACCTCACTGATGTGGTTGCCTTTCAACAGCTCCGTGGTTACAGTGTGGCACAAATACTCCTTGGAATGCCGGGCTGACTTCCCCCAGAGCAATCAGTCCATACATTTTTGGCTGCTTATCCGGGACAAGATTATAGAGGAGTCCCTTCACCACCAGCTCCTCAAGAGGCTTTCCCGGGCCAGCATGATGTGGATTTGCCCTCTCCTGGTAACGGAAAGGATAAGATCTCAAATACAAGCAGTTGCACTTGCACTCCTTCATAAAGAGTCTAGGAGTTCCCTCAGAGGGAGGATAATGATCTGAAATGTTTGAGAGCAGCTCGGAGTAGTGCAGTTGCAGTTGGCTGTCACCCAAGAAGTTAAGGTGGAGGTGTGAATCCTGCAGCAGCTTGTCTCCATTGTTATTAAACCGTAAACTTGAAGCTCACATTCACATTTACAACAATTTATTTGACCTCTGGAGGGTTTAATGTAGGGCTACAAGTTCTGATTATTTGTCATTTGTCACTTCTCATTGCCTGTGGTTCACGTAAGTCACGTAGACTTACATGTTTATTAGACAGAGGCTCTGTCTAATAAACATGTAAGTCTACGTGACTTTTAACTGGCTCGCTTTGCTATGAACCTGAATTAATGAAATACAGAAATGCATCAAAGTAAATGTTTTCAGTATGGTTCAGACCTGGGAAAACAAAATGCAAGGGTGTGCCCTCTCACCTAACTTTAGGCTCCATTATGCCCCTATGCCTCTTCGGATACACCATGCAAACACATACTGTAAATTGCCATTTACAATGTGTGTGTAATTAGCATGCCGACTGAAGTTCTTTAAAATTCTTTTGGAATAAAAAGAAGGACCAATAAAGGCCAAATGTGGGCCTGCTGTTTAAAATGTGTATACGAGCAAACAGACCTGCCCTGAGCACGGCACCGGGAGGAATTCCCTCTCCGCCTGGGCTCTCTCAACGACCACAGCTCCAGAGAGGACGGGTGCCAAGAGAGCCTGTGGGCACAATTAGCCAAAAAAGGCCCGGCCTCCTCCGCGCTGCTGGCCCAGCCTTCGTAGATTCCCCTACAAACGCAGCGGGGGCACCTTTTAATCTCTTGCCCTCTTCACTTCTCAGCCTCACCTCTCCCTTAAATTCCAGGGTTTGTCCCTCCTGGGGGTTCTGGCATCTGTTTTGCATGTACCTGCAGTGCACTGCCCTGCAATAGATCAGACTGCATGGGGAGAAAGGTTGGCTCAGTTTCAACCTGGCTGGTTTATATACACACCAAGGGTCGTGTAAGTTGACTTCCTGTTGTCTTGGAGCATTTAAATACACATCAAAACATGTTTTTTTTTTTTTTTTTTTTATGCAATTAAGGCAGAGTCTGTATTGCATTAGAGTAATGAGTGATTCTTACCAATAAAGTCATCAACAACTGCTTGTAGAATGTATAAGGTCCTTCCCGTTCTGCTGATTAAATACCTTAAGCCCTCAAACAGCAGCAGGAGTGTTAGGTGTATTACATCTGCAGTCTTTAAGCAACACAATGAGTAATTAAACAAAGGTCAAGCAGCATGGGTACCTACCTTTTATAAATGTATCCCTTTATTGATTTATCTTGATCTAGCAATATAGCTACACAACCTTCTGTGCTTTTGTACTCACCATTTTCCCAATATAGTGAATATCATCGATCAATAGAGTGGCCTTTAAAAGACTTGGGGACATTTTGTACATTAAAGATGGATAAGTGTGGTGATGTTTTTCTTATAATCCTTGGCTGAAAATAGTTCCCAACAAATGCACTTTTTACTCCTAATATTTTGTAAACAATACAGCGCCCAGCTGTTTTAGAAAATTATTTAGCCTTTTTAAAAAATTTAAGCATATATTCAGGACCTGTTTTTCAAAGATTTACGTCTTCATTAGGGGTGCCACAGAGGCTGTGGAAGTTTTAAGAGACGGACTACCACATTGTTGGTTTTGGTCTTTTAAAAGGAAATATATTCATCCTGCTTTAGCCTCTTGTAGATGCACCAGGACTGTTCTTTTGCATTTTTAGTCACCAAAACTGCAAAAACTAGTTCTCTCCACAGGCTTTTGTGCCCTGAGTTGACACTTGCACTCAGTTTCAGGAAATTCGAGTATAAAGGATCCGCTTATAAGTACCATTTTCTTCTTGAAATGAGTGAGGAGCATTTATAGTCCTCCACAGAGAATTCTCACTTGGCTTTGTTTACTGAAACAAGCTGCCTGTAAACAGTTTGGTTCTCTATATGACTGTGTCATGCCAGGTAGGGAAGGGCTGGGTTTCCTGCAGTGTTTATCTGTAATGGTGCTCTGTGACTTGGTAAGAGAGGTGGTAAATCATATTAAATGTGGGCCTGTGCATACACCGCGTGGGCTACATCTCAATCTTTGCCTCAGGCAGCCAAATCACTAAAACTATCCCTGAGTGTACTTTGTTTTTTGTTTTCTTCTTAAGGACTGTGGGAAGTCATGTTCCCTTCACATTTTTTTTTCTCTTTTGAGAACACAAGGATCAAAAAGGCGATTCAAAGCAGAGGGAAGGGTCGGCTGGCGTTTGATTTGTAACCCACAGGGGTATTTGTGGTTTCAGAGACAGAAATGACAAGAACATCTCCAGTAACATTTTCACTGCTGAAACCTCTCTGTTGGTCTTTGTCAAACAGCTGTGTTGCTGCTTGCAAGTCGTGGAACTCATGCAAAAACCACAATCGCTGTGAAGGAAACAAGCAGCTGCCTGCCGTCTTTTTTGCAGATAGTTCGTATCAGACGAAGGTTTGGGTTTATCAGGAAGAAAGAGTTTGTCATGTGGCATGTACTGACGCTGCATCAAGTGATGAGCAGATGTAGCCTTGCTTGTGGATTTGTGACATGTAAACTCGGATGACTGACAGCTATTTCCCTCATGTATATGTTGGGCAATGATGAAAGGACCAAGTAAGAGGCTCACATACACAAACACCCACCCACACACACAGTGGAAGGGATTAGATGTATGTGTGATACTATTCTAACCAGCTCCGACTTCCTGCTTGCAAGTAGAGAACTTCCTCTTTTCTGCAGAAAGTTATCATACATTTTTTTTTTTCGCATGAACTGTTCTTCTAAAGTGTCTCTTCCTGGAAGAGTTGTCTCTCCAGTCACTTCTGTTTAACCGCTATTTGTATTTATTTCTACACAAAATGAGTGAGGATTCAGGAACTGATTGTGAAGGATAAATAACCTCAAGAGGCTTTTAATACTCTCCTGGGCCAGAGCTAATTCGCAGAAGGGACAACATTGAAGCACTTGTGTCGGTCGGCATGTGATTGCGTGCCTCTGCTGTGATGTAATTGCGGCTTGTGCACAGATCGGAGTTCGGTTTCTCAAAATGTGGTTATGTCAGTGATTGGTACTCATGCGCTTTGCAATGCTGGCTTCTTCAAAAGAAAATGGAACCAGACACACACACACACAAACACACAACTATCTGTTGATGCACCTATGTTTTATGTATGCATCTGACTCATTTATTTAGTTTTTTATTGAGCCTTTGTCTTTTAATTCTTTTAGACTAAAATTAAAATAGAACAACCAGATATTTTTTCAATTGTTGTTTATTGTGGAACACTATCACTTGCGACATAATTATTGCAACACGTGAATATGCTTGCTAAATGAAGATATTGGTATACTTATTTGGATTTTTTAAGGGAGAGTGTGGTTTTTACCAGGGTTACAGAAAGCACTACATCCATCAACAGGAGTATTCTGAAATTCAAATAGTTTTGTCCAAGAAGTATAAAGGAAAGGATTGACAGGCATTCTGAGTAATATGTCTCAGTCCCTTTCAGGGGCAGGTGTCCTTGTACCTTTAAGTTTTCAGCGACTCTTTTGGTTGTCAGTATGTCTCAATTTAAGTGAATGTGCTTCGGATTTCACAACAGAATAGCCTTCATGACTGCTAATGAGCCTGTCTCTAAAAGACCATCGGAGCATGAACTATGTAAAGGTCCTTAATCAGCTCTGTCTAACAATTATCTGCATGTGTGTGCAGCCCAATATAGCAGAAGGAGACGGAGTGTATTAACTCATAACAAAAACAAATAATGCAGTCTGAACTACAGCTCATTTAACTTCTGCTGTATTATCTGTCCTAACTGAAGATAAAACATTCAGTCTAATTTAGGAATTTATGGTCTGCAAAACTGTTAAAATGTATACCGGGTTATTCCCCTCCTATAAAATAAAACCTGTGTGCCATTGTTCATTTCACCTGAGTTACTGTTACTTATTTGGGTGCTTAAATAAGAAAAAGCTCTATATTTGATCATAAAGTAGAGCTAGATGTCTCACAACAGAGTAGCGTTGCTGCTGTGTTTTCATTGATCCTGCAAAGCCAGTACATGGATGACATGCATTCCCCTCCAATCCTTCTAAATCTCTTTCTGCATCTTGTCAGTGCCAAACAGCTCAATACACAAAGCACATGAATCTTCATGATGCTGCTCCTGATCACAGCACTCAGACTAAGACGCAGCTCAGAGGAGTACAGCGTCCACAGGAAGCTGGCGTGATGGGCCACATAAATAAATGAGCAGTCCAATAGAAGAACCCCTCCAGGATATAGAAAGATTTGCCTTTATTCAATGATTTTCATCTCTCTGTGTGTACTAAAAATAATTTCTTTGAGAATAGTCTTATTGATTTTATGTAACTATTCTTTTGCCCAGTATGGCGTTTTGTTTTAGGTTTTACTAATACTACAAAATAATAATAATTTAAAAAAAGTATTTTTCTAATATGGATTACATAATACTGCATCTGTTAAAGCAATGGTTGTTTGTCCTTCAGATAAGAATTCCTTCAGAAGTTACTTCTATGTAAATGTTCTTTACGGCTTTATTCAGACATGACAGGGTCTTTATATTAGTCGATTAATCCATTGGTTCATTCACAATGAATTAATCTGAAACTATTTTGAAAATCAGTTTATCGTTTATCTTTTTCAGGAAAAAATGCCAAACATTTGATAGTTGCAGCTCCTCAAATGCGAGGATTTACAGCTTTTCCTTCTTTACATTATTGTAAACTGATTATTTGGGGTTTTTTGACTGTTGGTCGGACAAAATGAGACATGACGTCCCCTCTAGGAAATTGTTAGGCATTTTTTGTTGTTCTCTGGTGTTTATTTGATTGATAATAAAACGGATTATTATTTGCAGCTCTAGCCACTATGCTAGTGCGGGCGAGGAAGCGGTGTTCACTGCTCTCTCACAGGCTGCATCAGGGAATCTCCAGTTAATACATGTTTTCATAAACTTCATTACTTATTAGATAGAGAAATCTGTGGCCTACTTTACAATGCCCAAAGAGGCTTTAAGTTGTGACTAATTTAATTCTTATTTACTCACATACTTTGAAGTGTTTTGTTGGATAGGATATCTGTAATTTCATCCATGCAGATGGCATGAATTAAAATAAATCGGCAATCATTTTGATAATTGATTACTTGTGTGAGAGATTTTTCATCACAAATGCCAAACATTTGTTGGTTCCTGCTTCCTTAAACTTTTGCTGCTTTTCTTTGTCATATGTGATAGTAAACTGAATATATTTGGGTAGATTCATTCATAATGAAAATAATCATTAGTTGCAGCTCTATTTATTATTGTGGTTATCCAAGTTTGTTTTTTTTGTTTTGTCTACCACTTGCCCTGCACTGCAAGGAGGAAAAAAAAATGTTTAGACTCATCTGATATAAGATAAATCGCCTCAACAACTTACTGTGAAATTGGCTCACTCAGTATGTTGTGGTTTATTAAACTGATGCATAAGAGATGATAACTGAGTGATTTATTTACATTTATTGCAGTACACTTAATAAGGCGGAACATGATGTGCATTTCATCTCTCTCATTTTATTTAACCCCGTGCTGCTGCAGCCGTTACGTTAAAGTTTCTCTTCAACTTTTTTAGGTATGAGACTGACATGTAAAATTGACATTACGTTTATGTAAAAAAGTGCATGTCTGAAAGGGGCTTAATAATCGTAATAACAACCATAATATAACGCACACTATGATGCAAGAACTCTGAGTGCCTCAGGCTGCTGAACTGTGAGTGACTATTTGGTTTATTTAGCTGCACATATAAAAATGACTAAACAGAGTAGAAAAAAGACAGACTTGTAGGTGAGGTAAAATAACCCAGGGTATGCATAATACTATATATTGCTGTATATCCTTTATGCTCATAGTCTAGCTGAATGTTTGTGCTCTGAAAGTAGCTGCAGGTAAGCAGACTGCATGGCAGGGATGTATTCGACCTGTGTGTTGTGTAGGAAGGTGAAGGGAAAAATGTATGTTTATGTCACTGACATCACAATCAAACAACACCCGGTAATACAGAAGCAGCAGAGGATGTCGGAGAACTGTGCCCACATTTTTGTGTTAACACGGCGACTGAGATGAGGGAACTGATTTGTATTTGTTTTATTTTGATATTTCAGGAAGCCAGGTCAGGAGGGAAAAACAAAACACTGGGAGTTTTGTTTGACTAACTTTCTTCTGCTGACTCTTGTCATGAATCAGAAAGATCTACAACCTGTTTTCATTGTTAGAATTCCTCATGAAAACGAAAGACACAGTAGCATTTCCCCTGGGCTTTAGTAAGTAGTAGCTGTACTGCAAACCAGCCATTTTATAGAAATAATGTCAGTGTAGATGTTTCTTCTCTTATAGTGTGACATATGTGCAGTATCACCAAGAATCGAGTAAAGAATTACCAGCTAAAATTAAGAATGTCTAGGCGTTTACTTATGAGAGGCTCACACAGTAAAGGTCTTTGGCATTTAAAACTCTTTTTCCATTAGTCAGACCGATGGTTGTGAAGGTCGCTACATTGGGCTGATAAATCAATTTATTCCATTTCGTCTCATTTCAGTTTTGAAAAAGGCAGGGACGAGGTGTTTCTCTCTTCTTAGGATACTGTGATGTGACAAACTCCATCATACAACCTACAGCAGAATCAACAACAAAACAGTAGATAGTTGAGAGAGAGAGATTCCCAAAATGTCAAACTTGTCCTTTTAAAATTGTCTGAATTCTGCAGGGAAGATTATTATTATTATTATTTTTTTTTTTTTTTTTAACAAAAGGATTTAAAAAGATATGAGAATTCAACATATCATTAACCAAGCCAGCAAGACTCAGAGTGCCAGAGAGAGAGGCTTAACAGAAAAAGACTTGGTGCAAAATGCAAATATCTATTACAGAACCAAGCAGCTACATCATTACCTATGTAGATTAAACAAGCTAATTGTTGTGGGGATAAATGAATCCCCAGTTCTTTTACTCTTGAGTTGTTGTTTTTTACTCTCCACATCCAACCCCAAGAGTGAAGGAACATTTTGTATAATTAAAATTGCATACTGTATTTGTATGCTAGGCTTTGTCACATCAAAGAATCCTTTCAGTCAGTTAATATCTTGACATACCTCTTGTATATCATGCATAGTTTAAGAGGACAGTGTTTGTGTATGTGCTCTTACAGGTATTTGTGTGACTGTGCCATCCCCCCCCCCGTCAGTGTCCCTTTGTCTGGGATGGCTGTGATTTTAGCAGTCAAGTCAGGGAAATACCAGAGACATGCTGTTGATTTTTGGTTATATGATGAATATGTGAACATATTGGCTTAATGCTCAAGAAAAGCCTCACTGAATCCCCCCCCCCTTTTCAGCATGAGCCCACAATGTCTCAATAACCTTCAAAGTATCCCCTCTCCATATCTGCCTCGTCTTTCTGTGTCATCCGCATGCTGCACGCATCCACAGGGCCGCGTGACAAACACTGTTGTACTCTAAATTTCCTCTCTGTGTATTTGTAGTGGAGCTCTTCAGCAGATTAAGTTTAATTCCAAAATGAGATATCCACCATTTTAAAAATGCTGCACCCTGCCATTGCAAAACGATTGCTTGCCTGGAAGCAAAACCCACGATGGATTATCACTGAATGTATTAGCCAAGTGAAGACCTTTGCTGATGAAAAGAGTGTGTATTGCATATAATCATTGCCGGATAACATTTCTTTTACCTAATGAACATGTTAGGAATGAAGCTCTTACATTTTTCTTACAACGCTTCCTCTGCAGGGAATTCTTCTTTTCGCCTTCTAACTACAGAGTTACCCAGTTTGTGCTCACTCTTACTCAGTGTCTTTGACAGCTATGGCCCCATTAGGAAGGACTTTCCAAACCTGTATTACAGTCTAAATAGTCAATTCTCTGTTTACCAGGCCTTTTTTTTTTTTTTCCTCTGTTGGCAAATCTTCGCAAATCTCTGTCGAGGTGATCAGGCTTCAGAAAGTCAGGTAGCTCGCCCATTAAGGTTGTTTGCACTTGAGGGTGTCACTGCTTTGCATTATTTAAATGTTCAAATCATTCAGAGCAACAGGTTGAACAATGTACTCGGTGTATTTAGGTTAACTGGAAAACAGTTTGACACAGAGTACAGGTTTGGACATCAACACAATCATTTAGTGCTGAGAAGATTAATCAGCAACAATTTTGATAGTCGATTAATCGTTTTCGTCATTTTTGGTTAGGCCAATTCAGAGGGATTTAAAATGTAAATGTACATAGAACATTACAAACAACCGAGGACAACAGGGGACAGGGTCAAAACCACAGCCCAAAAAATATTTCCTAGGCATTCGTGGAATTTTAATGAGGAATATTACTGCTGTGTTTTTAAGGCTATGGATACTGTACATGATTGGTGTCTGCTGTATAGCATACAAGACCCAGAACAACAACATCAGTAGTTTCAGCAAATGCCCAAGAACAATGGATGTTTACGTTCAAGTGCCAAAGACCTCTAGCAACCATAGAAATGATTAGTTATTCTTGGCTGAGCAAGGGAGGAAATACTGTGACGTTATAAAGCCACAAAGTTCGGAGACGGAGGAGGTCGGGGAGGAAGGATGGGTCAACAAAAAGGCAGACTGTGACACGGGAGGGCGCTGTTTGCTTCTTGTTTCCTTCAGACCGTTAAATTAGTTTCTTTTAACCATGACCATAATCTTAAACCAAGTCGTTTTTGTACCTAAATCTAACCAAACCTTAACCATACAAAATGCTTTTCTTTTTGTAACATCTTTTTGTAAAAAAAATGTCTTCTGGAGGGCAATTTCAAATGTGTTTTGTCGTTTAGTTTGGAGGACTTGCTGTGATATAACTTTGGCAAAAAAATAAAATCGGTACTTTAACAAAAACTCAAAGCACGGTAGACATGAAAACCTTTGCACAGTTTTGCAGTATTGCAGTGTGTCATCAGTAGACATTGTCATGTGTGCTAATGGCCATTAGGGGGCAGATACTTTAATCATGAGTAAGTGAATGAATGAATAATATTTTCGCGAGTTACTTCGCAGATCCATGAGATGCTTTCCTTTAAATGCACAGGTCTTTCCCTCTTGAACATCAGCACTAAATGACTAACAAAGGTCTGATAATGCCTTTCATTTGTATTCATAACCATCTCTCATACCAACAATTACTGTGTAAAAATAATAGCAAATAATGGGTATCTCATTTCAAAATGAAAATTGCTCCCTGCAGGGCCTGTTACTGTTGCCCAGTTTCACCTCAGTGATTACTGTCTTTCTCTGTTTTGCTCTCTCCTGCAGAGGCGCCCCCCTCTGGGATGTCCAAGAATGGATACTTCTTTCAAGAAATGGGTGAGTCTGAGCCGCCACCAGGAAATATAAAATGCACTGTACACAACATTTTCAACATTAGCCAGTTTTCCACAATGGCAAACAAAGCAACCACTAATAAGGGATCCATGAGGTGGAGACACAGTGTGCACATACAAATGTCATCCGCTCATCATGATGGGAAAAGAGGTAGACAGATTTTTTTTTAAATTTGAATGCCGCCAGTAATGTGCATTGTACAGTATATCCATAGTGGAAGATGTGAATTAAAGATTAGAGCTTCAGCACAGACACACAAAACTCTCCCAGCTCTCACACTCCACTGCATTTGGATATAAATAATGAACTTTGCTCCGGCTGTTATGATAACGGCAGTTTCATTACCTTCAAGCCAAGGAGAGGCACCCAATTAGTATGTGCAGCACAAGCAGTCAGGACAGAATATGCTTGCATTGGATCTCCCTGTCTCCCCCAGCCAATTATTCCCCTCCTGCAACACACAGATTCACAGAAGGCCCCCTGCTGCAGCCGAACAAAACCCTCTTTATTAAGCAACCTTTTATCAGGATATATAAATGCAATTACATTATTGTTTGCAAGTATGCATTACCCAACATTGTCATCCCAGAGGTTCATTAGTGAAGATTGGTCTGGAAGCCGAATGCACTTGACGACCAAAGGCTGTGAGCAGGGTGACATGAAAAGTAATATTTTTTGTATGTGTTGCACTGTAGAAGTGGTCCTGTTGTTACCAGCCTTCTGTGCCATTATGCTCTTCATTAGTGTGTTAATAGTTGATATGTCACAGAGACATATCAACCATGTGCTCATTCAGTGTGATTGGCAAGCAGCTGTGAGTGACTGAGTCTGATTATGGCTGCACATTTTTTGGGTCGTGTTCTTTTTGTCTTGGAATACAGAACAGAAAAAAACAACAAACATGCAGAATTTGTTTGCAGAATGGGAATTTCAAAATTACCAAATTGCTGTGGAAATAATTTTGTGTTTTCCTGTGTGATCTCCTTGATGGGTACAAAGATGCATTGAACAAGGTTTTCAGTATAGCAGTTTCTTAGGTGATGCATTGAGGGGATTGAGATCTTGAGTTTTCTTAGACTTCATAGCTTCCTCATATTGCATTTTGAAGCAGCTTAATTCAGGGATTCCCCAAGGAAATTGTTTAGCACAGGTGGTAAACAATAGCAACAATAGTCGCACTCAATAGATGGAATTTGCCATGTGAAATAGTCCCTTAGCTGTTTTCCCTGAAGCTTAATGTCTTACTTTATGAATGTGTATGCATTTTTTATTTGCGGAGGTGGTCTTTATTTCAGGCAAGGTGGCCATGTCTCCGCTTTAAAACACTGCGGGAAACCCTGTAATTTAGCTGTCATCATCGTTTTTTAAACCCGGAAAGTTCCAACGCAGTGAAAGACCAACATAACCTTCATCTTAATGGCTTGAGAGGATTTTATTGCTCATAAAAGTGCACTAATGTTTATGTCATGGAGATTTCTTCATCCAATTTGCATTTTATTTTGTTCATTTCATTAAACTTTTTTAACTTGAAAATATTCTTCATGTTTTATTTTGATTGACTTCTAATTTTTTTAGAAGCCTAAAAATATTCAGTTTACTATCAAATAATACAACGAAAATCTTCATAATTGAGAAGCTGAAATTTGGAAATGTATGACATTTTTGCTAAAATAAATTACTTTTTTTGTCAATCCACCAATCGTTTCAGGTCTATTTTGGACTGTTGGTTGGACAAAACAAAGAAATTTGAAGACGTCATCTCGGGCTTTGGCATTTATAGACAAATTAATCAGAACAAATCTATCCATGAAAGCTATGGTTTGTTGCAGACTTCTTTGAATAATACTCAGAACACAAAGTTTAAAACATCTAATGATGCAAACATGCTCTATTGTGGCTGTTTGCCACAACATGGTGTTTCTGTATGTCACATCTCAAAGGCTGCTGCAGAATACTGCACACTGTTTGAAGGAAAGACATCAATCTTTCAGTGTTTTCATATCAAACATCCCTCATTCCTTCTACATGTTGCATGCTTATATTGACTGACTGGTCACAGTTACTGAGGGGGAGCTTGGCTTCATGCGCACCTCGTCTGAATTCAAATGCTGCAGAATTGATTCCATTTATTTTTCGGATGAGATTATGTAAAGGATCCGATCAATACAATCAGCCCTAATTCTGAATAGTGAATTGCATATTTGGAGTTAAATATTAAAAATAAATACATAGCTTGATAAGTAATAAACATTTTAAAACTTTTTCTAAAATTGATACCATTGCATTTTGGAGTAAAACCGTCGATTTGTTCCTCCTGCTCTGCAGCCGCTGTTCTCTCCCAAGGTGATTTGAAAGTCAGAGCCCAGCCGGTGAGTCTGAGGCACAGAGGGATGCAGGCAAGGCGACGACACAACGAGGTTCAAATAATGTCAAGTGCTGAGGGATGATCCTGATGCAAGACAAACTGAATGAACTGAAATTGGGGGCCCCTCAGAGATAAGGTCAGCAGATAAAGAGCACGAGTATGAGATATTGTTCTTGTCGCATCAAGCCGATCGCTGGATGATATTTGGGAGCCCACTAGTTACTGTAGGATTGGATTTAAGGGGCTGCTGTGTCAGGAAGAGAGAATGGGATGAGTCATACAACCAGGCTCCAGGCTGGGTCCTGTGATGCTTTCTACCATACAAAATTCTGTCCATTACACACCAAGAAACCCAGCAAAAAACCTGTCTACCTGCTGATTCATGAAATGCTTGTCTTCATATCAACAACAACCACTGACCAACTAGATTTCTGCCATGTTCTCTGACAATTTGTGCCATTTATTTAGGGTTTTAGATGTAGAGCTCCTCTGCTTACAGTTATTTATGCGTTGGAATAATGAATAAATCTCTCCCATGTAAATCAATGAGAATAGGTATTGCAGAATATCTGTTTGTGCTGTTGTTATATCTATCAATCTATCTCATGAGGAAAAAAAAAGAAAAACTTTAAATAATCTGTACATCTGTTGTACCTTGCCAGATGTAAAAATAAAATAACATATCTTATATATTGTTAATACAATAAAACACAACATACTAAATCTGCACATATTTGTACACATCCACCAATAAATAATGCCACAATATACACACATGGTAGCTACAAAAATCAGATAGAAATAACAGCGGACTGATTAAGCATATCTTCCCTTTTTTTATTTCTGAAACTGATTACAGATCCAAATCGAAGCTATTATCAAATATATAGAGCTGAAACAATTACACAATTAAAATTCACAGGTTTTGGCTCTTGTGTGAAGATTTCCCAGTTTTCTATGATAGTAAACTGTCACCATAGGCTCTGGTAACGTGTGACGGCCATTTATGCTATTTGCTCACATTTAATACACTAAATGATTAACTTTCTCAGTTAATTAATTAAACTTTAACCTGTAAGTAAAACCTTTTTTTTTTTTTTTTTTAAAACTTACCACCTCAATAGACTGCAGGTATCATACTGTACTTAGTGAAATGACGTGAAAAGGAAAGTTGGAGTGAAATCTGAGAGCATATTTGACAAGCGAGCCTCCTCGTGACACACTTCAGGTGACACTAAAACAATATTTGCATATAATTCTGAGGGTTTTTTTTGTTTTGTTTTAATCACCAGATGTTTATTACGGTGGCAGGATGGTTCACTGACTATCAGATAAGTTGTCACAGAAAAGCATAATTTCTTGTAATGATATCTTGTCGCTGTCTAAACTTTTTAAGCGCTATTCTGACCGGATTTTAAAAATACAAATAACAGGAACTCTTCTAGTAAAACTCCTCTCAGAATAAGAATGTGTTCATTGTGTTCTGCTATGTAGAAAATGTGTCAAAATGAATTGTAGACACCAACAAAACACTGGGAAATTTACATACTTGTCTTGATAGCTGGTTGTTTTTTTGTTTTAACAACTTTGGCAAAAACATGAGCATCATTTCATGGTGTTTTACCCTAAAAGTCGAGCTGACTAGTGAAATAATGCCCAGTAAGTACCTGTTGAATTTCTGGACTTCCTGGACCGCTACGTTGGCTGAAGATGATAATGATAAAAGTGAGCTTGCTGCCTTACCTGGTAGCCGGTGAGGTCCAGGAGGTGACCCTGTGCTGTTGTGTCCCCAGAGCAGCGGGAGGTGGAGCAGGAGGAGGGCAGCGAGGGCCGAGAGGAGGGACAGGACTCGCCGATCGCCTGCGGAGATGACATCCACCTCTATGACAACCAGATCAGCCCTGGGCCAGGTCAGTACACACAGAGAGAGAGAGAGTTAAGAGTGAGAGAGAGAGAGAGAGATAAAGAGTGAGAGGGCAGCGGGGGTTAAGAGTGTGTGTTGGGGATAAGGAGGGAGGAGAACAGGTGGATAAGGAGACTGAGGAAGAAAGAGTTATAGGGAGATGGAGAGATAGGGAGACAGGAGGAGAAACAATGCTGATGAGTGATAGGATAAAGGAAAATTATTGGGCAATGAGAGAGGAATAGCAAGGGTGTGTGTGTGTGTGGAAAAGGCTGTAACATAAAAAACATCTTTTATTTATAGTGGTGTATTCAAGCACACAGTGTTAAGTGGCTCTTAAAGGCGGCTATAATCAACATGTTTATATTCACAATGGATCAGATGACTTACTTGTATGTGAAAGGGGTCACTCGTAGTGACAAATCCACAGAGAATTATCACCTGACTCTGCAGTTCACCAGAGCTCTACAGAGCTTTTCACTTCTTTCGGCTCATCGTTTTGGTTTTGCGGCCTGTAACTTTACTTTTGGTGTTGGATACTAAGGAGAAACTAAGGAGTTTGTTAAAATCAAAAACAGACCTGAAGGAGTGAGTATTGGAATTAGATTCATCATTAGTTTTATTAGATTTGATTGACAGGGGGGTCCCTGGCAACATAGGCAAACAGCCCAACAACTGTCATAAGGCTCTATTTCTCAATCTTATATTGTTCAATTCTGATTGGTGCATGAAAATATTGTACCTGACATCAGCAGGTGATGTCAGCAGGTAGGGAATAGACAAAACACAAATGGATGTTCCTGGGCTTTATATCCCATATTCTGAGACAAATGGGCATCCACTACAGCAGCACAGAAAAACCTACAGTTTCCATGAAAATTTACATGCACAACAGCGTGGGCCATCGTCCATATCCAAAAAAATCACCAAAGCTCTCTTCTAAAGTCACTTTTTTCCATTTTTCTTTTGTGCTGTCTGAAAATATTTACAGCGTTCACTCCTGTCTATACTGCTGTTATTACAGATGTGTCTGAACTAGCCCCTCGACTAGCCAATGGCTTTTTGTTGAGCCAGGACGTTTCGCAGGTTTTTCCAGGACGAAAAAACTGAAATTTTAAATGAACAACAATATAAGGTTGTTTTTTCAAAAAACTACCGGCCTTATCTAAACACATGAAGCGAGCAACACAACATACTGTTGAGAAAGGCTCTGTTCCAAGGCTGGATTTTTAGTTATTAGCGTTGTTACAAATGTCAGTGGGATTTTGAATGAGGCCCTCTATAAAGAAATCATGTAAAATAGCCAGTATCATGCTGTGTCTGTAGAGCTGCTTCACTGCAACCTCTGACTTGATCTCATTTTAAGTGGGAATGTGTGTAACAATCAGTTTGCCCAGATCTGAAAAATGTAAAGAACTGGCTACCTGCCTCTCTGAATATGCCTCTTCCAGTCCAGTCAATAATCTCCTCTGCTGTTCAGCTGTGTGATCAATATCACCTTTTTTTCGCTCCTTGCACTTCAGCCTTTTTGGAGATGTTTTATATCATAACATGAGGCACATTCTTCAAAGGCAGTGCGTGTCTGCAGTCATGGCAGATCTCCAAGGCATCATTCAAGAAGAAAGCAAAGAAAAATGCCCAGAAAATCCTCAAACAACTTTAAACTCATATCTGTGGAGGTCTGGTGGGGTCTGAGTCCATCCAGAGCCTGATGGCAGGTGTTGACTTGACAGACAGCTCCTCAGCTGCAGGTGCAGATGATTTTGACCCCTTCACCAGAAACCCCACGAGTCAACAGGTTACCGTTGCCACGGCAACAGTCACAGGTGCACCATGGGGAGAGAAGGAAAGAGAGAGAGAGAGAGATGTGACAGGTGACCATGTCACTTGGGCTGATTCTCCGTATATAGTAACACTTAAGGCATCTGACAAGAGAGCTGGAGTGGTGCAAGCTGGGAACAAGTTAGTAGAAGAAAACAAGGGCCAAAACTCTCAAATTGGACAGGTGCTATGAATGTCAGGTCGGAAATAGGAGCCTAAAATACTAGAATGGCAGAGTGTAAACTGTCATATCAGAACAGATTTTACAGTCACTGCCTATTACCATTAATGCCTATTTCTATGACAATGAAAACATCATGAGTAGGAATGGGTGAGACAGAATATGTAATTTTATATTGGAATATGAGATCTGTTGTTTTTGACATTTATATGCCTACTACTTCATACCACCTGTCATGCAGCCAATTCTGTTTGAGCCAGACTGTGTATAGTAGATTGAAAGAAGTCAAGATGGCGGAATGTACACAATATAATGCTCCTATGCCAGCTACTGAGAAGTGGTAATTGTTTAGTCTGTTGAAGTTAACACTGTTTGTAAGCACTACAAGTAAGTTCACACTACAATATGAATACTACATTTTGTGGAAAAACTTATGAGGAACTGTTTAGGGCTAAATAACGTGGAAATGTAGGAAATTAAGTACCTGGGAAAAACAAGAAAATTCATTTTCACACTGTCTTCACTGTCAGAGTAAAGGAATAAATTATGACTGCTTCAAAAAGATGAGGCAGAAAATGTGAATTAGTGATTTGTAACATCAGTAGTAAATGAGCCATTCACACTGAAACACTTAGGGGGCTATAGGGCAATGTACCCTGTGTATTTTAGTTATTTTTTGTTTAGGTTTTCAGTGCAGGTAAAATATTCCATAGGACAGCATTTCAATCCTGAAAAAACGTACTTATAAAAATAAAGAAACTTCATTACATTGATGCTAAAAATCAATTCAAATCCAACACTTCCCAGAATACCATAATACACCCAGAGGTATTAAAAGGGATACCACGGTATTGACGGTATGGGAAACATCTCATGCTATATAATCGCCATATCACTCACCCCTAGCCACTGATTCACACCCCTGGCTTTAGTTTGAGCTGAACCCCTAAACCTGGCAGTGTTTTTACCTCACTCCTCTCCGTCTATACAGCTGTAATATGTCTCACTGCTGTCATCAGGCACAATTCTCTCCCGCAGGTGCAGAGTGTTTCTCATGCCCAACAGTGTCTGTTCCAAGCTTTTCAGTGCATTATTCATTGACAGCACAGCTGAATGTTGATTAGTGTGTTTTGTTTTTATTCCTGCCCCCCACCCCCCCACCCCCACCAAAAAAAAAAAATCTAGTTGGATCCCAGTGTCATTAGCTGTTTGCATGTGTGTTTCTACTTTTAATTTATGCCACAAATTATTATGTTATTTTATTATTCCACATCAGCAGGGCCCTGTGGAATATGTCCACCATATCAAATCAACGTTAGACTCTGAACAGGACTTTTAATCACATCGTGTCTGGCTACATAAGCAGTGGTTTTGAAAAGCTAATAGGGTAGTGGTTACATCAGACCCAGAGACAGCAGCTCCTGCTTAAATCTAATTTCAAAAACATCTGTCTGTTATAATTAACTACTTTTCTCTCCCTGTACTTAACAGTGGCTTCTTTTATGAGAAAATGCAGTCATGCCTTGGATGCTTTTACAATTCTGGTCTCATGCCAGCCTGGTTTCTGGGACAGTATTCAATCTTGACCTTTATGATATCGTGCCTGTTGGATATTTAACTGCAACACACTAAAAATACGTTTTATAATGGCTTCCAAAATTTGAGTTATTTAAAGATCATTTTTGATTTAATGTCCCAAATACAAGCTCAGCCTCCAAAGTACTGCAGTAGTCTTCTTTTTACCACAGTGCCATCATCATCCAGAGGAAAAACGGGATTCATCTTCGAAACACTGAATTGTTCTTCCTTGTGTGCTCATTCTGTCTGAATTCATAGATAGAAAAAAATATTTTTTACTTATCAATGAATATAGTTAATGTTAAAAATATTAAAAACCAAGCTCCAACATATAAATAAGACAAGCAGAGGCACATTTTAAAGATAAAATGCATTATAGTGGCAATGATTTTGTCTCTCAGAAACAACAGCCAAACACAGAAGATGAGGCCAGGCCAGAGGTCCTTTCACAGTAAAACACTTTGAAACGACTATCGGCAATGTACCGCGCATTTCTAGGTTCATTTTGCATTTTTAGTTTTTTAGTGCAGCTGAAATGTTCAATAGGATAAAAAATCTCTCTAAACGTGCTGAATGTCAAGTTTTGGTGACAGAACCATTTAGAACAAAATTTTCTCTAGACTAAAACGTCTTCTTTTACTGACTTTCAACAATAATTTAAGAGGAAATCCATTATGGACAGGAAAAGATACCAGTTTTACCCCAATCAGGGTGGTCTTCATCAAGCCTGTCGGGGCTGTAGTGTCGTCAAAGCAAAGTAAGCACGAGAGACCAAGCCTGCCTTCAAATCGAGCTCATAATTCCCCATAAAGATGCATTTATGTTAGAGTAAAGAAGTCATACAGTAACATTAATATATTAAACAATTTTAGCCATGCTAAGAGCCTGGCTCTAGGGATGGCAATGTTGGTCTGCCACTTTTGCACAGGTTGAAATATCTCAACAACTATTTGATGGATTGCCATGAAATTTTGTTCATACATATATGGTCCCCAGAAGATGAAAGCTACTGAGTTTGGTGATCCCCTGACATTTCCTCTATTGCCACTATAAGGTTTTACATTTGTTGTTTTGAGTAAAATGTATGGATATTGGATGAATTGCTACACAATTTGGGACAGACATACTTGTTCCCCTCAGGATGAATTGTGATAACTCTGGCGATCCCTTTATCGCCCAATATTTTGGTTTATGACCAAATACCTACAAAATTAATGACATTCGACTCAGCTGATGCTAACAAATGTTAGCATGCTAACACGCTAAACTAAGATGATGAACATGGTGAACACAGTACAGTGGGGCAAAAAAGTATTTAGTCAGCCACCAATTGTGCAAGTTCTCCCACTTAAAAGATGAGAGAGGTCTCCAATTTTTATCATAGGTATACCTCAACTATGAGAGACAAAATGAGAAACAAAAAAATCCAGAAAATCACATTGTAGGATTCTTAAAGAATTTATTTGCAAATTATGGTGGAAAATACGTATTTGGTCAATAACAACAGTTCATCTCAGTACTTTGTTATATACCCTTTGTTGGCAATGACAGAGGTCAAACGTTTTCTGTAAGTCTTCACAAGGTTTTCACACACTGTTGCTGGTATTTTGGCCCATTCCTCCATGCAGATCTCCTCTAGAGCAGTGATGTTTTGGGGCTGTCGCTGGGCAACACGGACTTTCAACTCCCTCCAAAGATTTTCTATGGGGTTGAGATCTGGAGACTGGCTAGGCCACTCCAGGACCTTGAAATGCTTCTTACGAAGCCACTCCTTCGTTGCCCGGGCGGTGTGTTTGGGATCATTGTCATGCTGAAAGACCCAGCCACGTCTCATCTTCAATGCCCTTGCTGATGGAAGGAGGTTTTCACTCAAAATCTCACGATACATGGCCCCATTCATTCTTTCCTTTACACGGATCAGTCGTCCTGGTCCCTTTGCAGAAAAACAGCCCCAAAGCATGATGTTTCCACCCCCATGCTTCACAGTAGGTATGGTGTTCTTTGGATGCAACTCAGCATTCTTTCTCCTCCAAACACGACAAGTTGAGTTTTTACCAAAAAGTTCTATTTTGGTTTCATCTGACNGGATCTGAGGGCAGCTGGAAGTGTGGACATTTTCAGTGCTGTGATGTTGCCTGAAGCCAGATTGAAATTTGTCCAAAAGGCCATTTACATTTAAAAAGTTGAGTTGAATAAAATGTTTATTTTTGGATGTTAGCTAGCTCAGGAAGATGGGCCTAAGATACTACGCAGGACCCTCAAGCTCCCAGGCCTCTGGTAGAGGACCTGAGCTTATATGGCAGCAATGTTGACGTACAGTAGGTATGGTGTTCTTTGGATGCAACTCAGCATTCTTTCTCCTCCAAACACGACAAGTTGAGTTTTTACCAAAAAGTTCTATTTTGGTTTCATCTGACATTCTCCCAATCCTCTTCTGGATCATCCAATGCTCTCTAGCAAACTTCAGACGGGCTTGGACATGTACTGGCTTAAGCAGGGGGACACATCTGGCACTGCAGGATGTGAGTCCCTGGCGGCGTAGTGTGTTACTGATGGTAGCCTTTGTTACTTTGGTCCCAGCTCTCTGCAGGTCATTCACTAGGTCCCCCCGTGTGGTTCTGGGATTTTTGCTCACCGTTCTCGTGATCATTTTGACCCCACGGGGTGAGATCTTGCGTGGAGCCCCAGATCGAGGGAGATTATCAGTGGTCTTGTATGTCTTCCATTTTCTAATAATTGCTCCCACAGTTGATTTCTTCACACCAAGCTGCTTACCTATTGCAGATTCAGTCTTCCCAGCCTGGTGCAGGTCTACAATTTTGTTTCTGGTGTCCTTTGACAGCTCTTTGGTCTTGGCCATAGTGGAGTTTGGAGTCTGACTGTTTGAGGTTGTGGACAGGTGTCTTTTATACTAATAACGAGTTCAAACAGGTGCCATTAACACAGGTAACGAGTGGAGGATAGAGGAGCCTCTTAAAGAAGAAGTTACAGGTCTGTGAGAACCAGAAATCTTGCTTGTTTGCAGGTGACCAAATACTTATTTTACCGAGGAATTTACCAATTAATTCATAAAAAATCCTACAATGTGATTTCCTGGATTCTTTCCCCCCATTCTGTCTCTCATAGTTGAAGTGTACCTATGATGAAAATTACAGGCCTCCCTCATCTTTTTAAGTGGGAGAACTTGCACAATTGGTGGCTGACTAAATACTTTTTTGCCCCACTGTACCTTTTAAATATTATTTATGTGATCATTGTCATTATCTGACTGATATTAGCATTTAGTTCAAAGCACTGTCAACTCTTAGTCTTGTTATCTAAGACATTGTCTCATTTTTCTATTATCTGCGTGATCTGTTGGTTATTGATAGATTACACTCTTTCCACACATACGCAGATACTTGAGGTATCTGCAGAAAGCTCATCATCTTAGCGTGAGGGCCGAAGAGTCAGTAATATATTCGGCTCAGTATTGGTGTAGAAGTGGCATCAGGCAAAGATCAAACGAAGTGATTGATGGCAGTTATTCAAGTGAGTGTTGAAGATTAGAAATTGAAGAGCTTACTGAACATGTTGTCAGCTGGTAATAAAAGGATGTTGTTTGTTTGTTGTCTCTCTGTTTTGTTTTTATCATTTTGACATGATCTTATCCATTCTTCACTCTTCAGAGAACTTTGTCATAAAGCTGTCAAATGCTCTCCATAAATAGAATTGATTTCATGATTATATTTCTGCCAGCGCTGGGCTCCGTTCCATTTCAGTTCAATCAATTTGGGTGAATACTGAAGTGGAAAAGTGATGAGGAAGGACAGGCGTCTCTCACACTGGAAATTTGAGGATTTAGGCTTTGACTAAGGCCATTCTTCAACCTTGATAACCCTGTGTGGGGGATTTCATAATTTAAAGTTACGAAATCTGTAGTAATGAAATAGAGAACCTTTAGCATCTCTGGACATTGTTGGGCTGTCTTGGCTCACCTATTCAATGTCCCATAGAGGTCAGGGACAGTGCCTGCAGGATGGCAGACTGTTTATGACAAACTGTTTAACCTTTTCATGATCCACCCAGGAAAAAAGCAATGGAAGTGTATTAATTTATTTATTTTGTATATTAGTTCCTTTGGGAACTAACAACGAAAACATTTTTTAATGTTTTTAAATATGAATTGGTTTCACCTGTCTGCCGATATCTGAAATCCACTCAGTTTCTAACACACTGCCCAGCCTCCGGCCCAAGGACACTTGAGCCTGTTCAGATACAAGATGTCTCCTATCGCACAGTTATTCAGCCATTGTCAGTCACCGCCCTGCAACCCTAAATGACTAAAATAACACAACACTCCACCCTCAGATAACATTACACTTGTGGATGACTGAATATAATAACAGTTGTAGTGCCGCATTGATCAAATAAGGAACCAAGTAGGGAAACAAGCCCGTGTCACATTTTAACACTTCCTCTCCCTAATCCCTAAACCCTGAAATTCTCCTGGATTACTTTAAGCCACACAGTATATTGAGACATACAGAGGCCATTAGAAGGAGGTGATCATTGGGGACGAGGTAATCTTATATGAATATATGAATATCTCCTTACAACTGCAGCCTGACAGCAATTAGAGCTGCAGCTCTCTCTCTCCTCTGGCAGCGGATAAGCCCAGCCATGTGCTTTTTGATTGTGAGGCTTTGATGAACCAAATCCACTGCACACGACACGTGCCCCCCCCCCATCACAGAGGTAAGGGCTGGAGCTCTTTCTTCCTCCACTGCCTGCAGGGTTTTATGATGGCAAGGTGTTTGGTGTGGCGATCAAAGCCCCCCCTTTTCCTGCAGACTCACACTGAAACATGTTCACTTGTGGCTGTGGCTTATTGATATTATGATATCCTGGCGCTTTCCTAAGGCTTATTGGCTTGTGAAAGGGGGTTTTTCTTGCTTTTCCATTGCTGGAGGGAGGAGTTAAACACTGATTGATTTCCAGACGGAGCCGACATAGTGCATCACGCGGAGCAGAGGAGGAAAGCCCATGGTAACCTAATAATGTCCTCCCCACAGTAAACGGCGATAACTGCGTTATGTAATGCAGTGGCGGACTGTTTTATGAGAGTCAGCAGGGTACTGACAGCCTGCTAGTTAAGGGACTGAAGTGTGTTGAAAACCTCATTCCCTCGGTCTTTCGCCGTATTGTTTTCTAACACAAAAGGTTTTTCCTCCTTTTCTGTTTTTTTCTTCCGACACTGGGAGAATCCAGACATTTGTACTTTATCTGAGCACTCGCCTCAGCTCCACAGATGTGTGTATTAAAGCCTTATCAGCAGAGAACTTCCAATCCCTGTTCAATGAGAGCATTTAGAGACTTGCCTCTTGACATTTTCATCAGTATTAGAAAAAGGGTCTCAGGCTTCTTTTCTTTACTGGCTGAGTGGTTTGTTACTTGTGATCTTTATTTCAGAATTTGCACCATCAGTAATGAATGCTCTGTTGCTTTTAAATGCAAATGCAGAACATTAGAATAACCATGTCACTACAGATTTGCATTTAAATGTTAAGCATTTAAATATTCTGATTCAACAAAAGGAAATGCTTGTATATTGTTTAAAAACGGAAGTCACAGGGTGTCCTTGTGGCCTAGAGGTTCAAGGTGCTGACCATGAAGGGAAACATTCCCAGTTCGAGTCTGCTTTCAAGTCTCTCCACCCCATTTCTTGTCATCTCGTTGACAGTCTAATATAGGTATAAATAATAATGCCTAGAAAATTGTAATTGTTTGGAAACGTACAGGGCAGGACAGTCATTTTTAGAAATGGTTACCAGGCTGGCAACCAGTTATTGTCTTTTGGTTGCCAAGGGTGATGAGATGGTTGCCATATTTTGGTTATTTACAACTGGAGTAATAATTGTACTGCGTAATTCCATTCTACATATTTCATTAATCTAAACATTGTATGTATTGTATCTAGACAAAGTTTCTTTTTAAATTCTCTCTCCCTCTGTGTCAGACATCTAAACAACTGTGATAAAATAACTTGCCAAATAAATGTAAACCTCCTGCAAGCCTGATCAGATCTAGTCAGTTTATGATTATTTATTAGAATAGAGATGGAGAAAATTAGGCGTGGCTAAACAGGTAGGTATAGCTGAGTTTATTTTTGAGAATGTAACGTGAAATACCCTGATATATCTGCTAATAAGTGTGCATTTTGTTTCAGTTTGCTCTCAACTTTTTGATTATAATACTCACCTTTTGTTTGCAAATTTGTTTGGTTTGGGTTCAGTATGCTGGAAACGATCAAGGTAATATGACGCGTTGCCCTTTTTAACAGCTGTCACCTGTTGGTTATTGACAAGTGTGGCCAGATGGCAAAATTGCTCCATTGTCGTCATCCTTTTTCTGCTGAAATCACATATTAGAGATATGACACAAACAGGTGTGAAATCCTTCAGTGTACAGCAGAATATATTCATTGCAGACATGCAGCATATGATGATATCTTATTATGGTACACTTTGAATGTCTAAATGTACCTGTTGTTTTGTTTTTCCTCAGATGCAGACGACTCTGGTTGTGTGTTACTGAACACATCACGAAGGGTAAGCATAAATATTCATTGAATTAAATGTAATGCAGTATCACTTAAAAGAAAAAGTAATATTTGGCAGTCTAGGAACTTGACATTACTGATAATGAGTGTAGTCATCTATCAATACAGCTCAATTCAGATCAAAATTCCTCTGTAATGGAGATTTGACCTCAGATACAAAATTTAAACTCTACATCTGAAATCTGGTAGGATAGATCAGAAAAAGAAGCTCCAAAATAAGCACGCAGTATTGAATATTTTAATCACAGTTATAACATTGCCATTTACTCCGTTTGAAACTAATGCACACCTATGAGGGGAAAAACCCCATAAAGCACTAATCACTCTACTTTGATACCTGGTATCCTAATGGAGCCTTGAAACCGATCAGCATCAGCCGTAACTTCAGCAAGTTGAACGAACAGCTGGTTGAGGGGATAGTGACGTTCCCAAAGTAGATCAGAGAAGAAGGTGTTGAGATGATTAAGTTAACCCACTGCACACCAAATGGGTGCTTACTTCTTAATATGTTTATTGTACGGGAACGTAGAGAAATTATTTTCTGATAGACGTAGAAGTGATTAAGTAGGAGCAGTGAATGAGAGACTAGAAAGAATATGTTTGTAAATGACATAGTCTTCCTTAGTCCTTAAGGCCTTTACACACGGGGGACGTGACGAATAAACGTCATGAAAACCTTTCATACTGGCAGCAAGGCGAATTTGCAGGGGGGGAAAAAAAAATTACATTCCTTTTTTTGCCACGTAATGTTCACATTCTGTGACAGTACTCATGACAAAAACAATAGCTCGAAAAAAATATATTGACATGCAAATTAATCGCACGAAAAAAACGCCCCCAGTATTTAAATGCCTTTAGTCGTAGTCACCTTCATTACATCTAGGGATGTCCTAATCAAGATTTTCCACCCGAGTCATGAGTATCATCTGATACCAAGTCCTAGTCTACTACTTATTTACCTACATACTGTAATAGCCAACAGCTCCATAGTGCACAGCTACAAAGGTTTGTAAGACCAATCCAATTTATATAAGATATGCTTGACAACTGAATAGTTCTGCTGTCAGTGTGAAGATCTTCTGTGAAACTGCCGTCTGCTGCTGTTTATCTTGTCATGCCACTTGGCTCATTTTTTTTCCATGTTAGGAGTCGGTTCTAGTGTTTTAGCAAAGGCAACAACACGTTGATGATGCCTATACAACAGCTGGTGTATCCAGACTGTGGCGAGTTAATGCAGAGGCTCATAATTTGATGAGTCTTACTAAATTTGATCAATTAAAATATACCTGACTCATGCTGATATGATTGATATCCCAATGATATAATTATTGTTTACTGATACAGGGCATTTAAGGAAGTCTAGAATTGCTCTCCAGCTGCAGAGTTTGTGGGTCTCAACAAAACATCTGTGATGGTATTGCCCGTTTGTGTGTCCTGTAGATTTGATGGCTAGCCTGAGGTCCGATCTGTTTACCTTTTGTTATCTTAATTGGCTTTCTGTATGAACGAACACTCTGCATTTTGGGCAAAAGTCTTAATTCATGGACAGACCTGTGTACTGTATGCAGGTTTTCATTCCAAACACACACAATCGCAGCTGATTTCATTGATTGTTACATGTTAAGACAGAGAAGAGGCCAGGGTTCGTACAAAGTCTGGAAAATGCTTCATTTTTACTGTTATGTTTTCAAGGTTAGGAATATGCTTGAATTCCAATATACTCCTTGAAAATGCCTGATTTTCAACATAATCTGGTGTTTCATCATCGACACAATCACTCATGTAAACCAAAAATCTTTTAATATTTGAAATGAAACGATCTCGTCGTCATATTTATTTGTTGTCTCCTGGCATTTATAGTAACAATTTATCATAAACCCTGGGAGGGACTACTCACAGAAATTGTATTTCATATAATAAATTACAGACATATAAAATAAAATGGTCAAATTAATCCCAAACAAAAGAAAAGCTACAATAAGAATAATTAAATGGATCAGTCAATCTGAATTAACTATGTGAATTCTTAGCTAAAAAGATATGATTCAGTCTCAGTCACTCAGCTCCTCTTACTGACTGCCCCAGGAAGAGTATTAGTCCTGGCATAGAGACCAAATAGTGTCAGAGGAACAGAGGAAAATACCACATTAACATATCAGACACTCAAGCCATACTTTAAATCGGTAAGTTGAGTGATTCAAAAACCAATAGCAGTATTTTAAAGTCTGCTGTCAGTGACAGGACTTTAGAACAGGTGTGTAATGTGTCCTCTGCCTCTGGACTTGGCCAGCACACCTGCTGCTGCATTTAGATCATCTACATTTCAAGGCTTTCCAGGGTAGACCAGACAAGAGAGAATTACAGTAATCAAGCCTGCTAGTGATGGAGTGTTCAGAGTTCGCCTGACAGAGAAAGGACTATACTACAAAAATCAAATCAGCTTAAAAAAACGTCTGAATCTTCAGCCAGATTCACTGCTTATCTTCTCTGTCTCGTATTTCTGTTCAGCTGCAAAACATTCTGGAAAATCTGAGTTGATGTGATCCATACAGTGAACCAATTCATCAATATGACAAATACGAATGTGTCATATGGAGCAGCAGCTGCGTATCATCTGCATAGCTCTGTAAATCAGTCCCAAGCGAGACTGAAATTGGATTTTGTAGTGTACAGTTAAAATATGAATGATCTCTAATATGTTAGTATTGTCAAATGAAATCATTCAAATTTAAAAAATATCCAAAGATATTACACATAAACTTCTGCTTTGATGCCAGCAAGCATTTTGCAGGTTAATATCTTTAAAAATAGCAGTAATATTAACAGATTTATGTGTGTACATTACAACAAGCCATCTCTTGCACTGAAGAGAAATGGATGTTTCTCTCTAATGGAGGTCATTAGTTTAAACTGGTGACCAAGGCTGTCAGGAGTTAGACTTCCTCAGTACAAGCCTGTCAGAGATTTTGGTTTGTTGTGCCTTGTTCCTGCCAACAGCTTGCCTGGTTCTTCTCACTAATCTCCCCATTCTGTATCATAGTTCTGTTTGTTTGCCTTCTCCCTCTGTTTTTTTTTTAATATCACATGGTCACATCCTCACTTCCCCGCCAAGAACTTTTATGTGGATCTGTTTATTTGCAGTGGTCTATAAATAGAATGAATTTTGATATGGGTATGTTTCTGCATAGTTCTAACTTTCATTATGAACAATTCATGAAATCTCCTTAGAATTTAACATACTGAGGAGATTTGTTTCACAGTGGTTATGCCAAATGAATTCAATTCACTCTTAACCTGTTAATCACATGACCCGAGGTGAAAAAGACACCTGACAGATTTGTACAAACAAAACAAAATCAAATTTATTTGTAGCGCTCTATAAACAGATAACTCCAAAGACTCTAAACATGGACTTTCTGCTCAGCGCTTGTTGTATTTAAAAAGAACAGCAGGGAATCCACTCATCTTCAGAACGTCTTTCAATCACGCGATTGATGAGATAGAGGATTGGTGGGTGTCTGGGCTCTTAATCGAGCTGTGTTCATCTTCATTCTTCTGTCTCTCGGGTGATTCTCAGACACCAATTTCGACGACCTTTGGAGGGGTGAAGTCTCTGCACTGTGTTCTGCTGTTTAAAAACTATTTGGCTCAGAGACAGAAAAATAGCCACAACAATGGCGAGAAAGGGCTCAGCTGCATGTTGCAAGTTAACGTAAACTGGGCAGACACTATGTTTTTATTATTATTATTGTACGTTGTGTTAACTCACATTACATGTTTTAATTAGCCATAAAATACTACTCTAATAATATTAACAAGCTCACTGCAGTTTCTAAACATCTTTTTATTTGCAAAGTGTACAATAATCAGCACCATTAGATAAACCTGCAAGCATAACAGGACACTGAGTGTCCTCATATTCCCCATTCCTTCCCTCCACCCCTGTACGCCCAAATAGACAAAACAAGAAAAAAAAGAAAAAAAATGAGCTACAGTTAGCTTAGCAGGCAATGTTTTAATAGTCTTAATTTCCCAAATGCAATATCTAAAACATCATGGGCATATAAATACCTCAGACTGTTGGGGATAGTAGATTTATTTTTGGCTCAGAAATACATTTGAGACACTAATTGTCTTGACCAAACCAAAGATACCAAACAACTATATGAAATTAGTATTATGCCTTGGGTCCAATTCTGCAGAAACTAGGGTAGACGATGTGTTTCAGTCTTTAAATTACACTGATTGGCATGATCAGCACAGAAATGTCAAGTAATTACTGTAATAACTATTTCGGACTTTGAAAGAATTCGATCTTTTCAACAGTATGTGAAGCTGATGAACTTTGAGGAGGAAATTCGGGCGCACCGTGACCTCGATGGCTTTCTGGCAAGGGCCAGCATCCTGCTGGACGAAACGGCTGCCTCCCTGGATGATGTTCTGAAGCGCATGTTGCACCATGTGAGCCAGGACAGCAATGCATCCGAGCCCAGCTGCAACTTCGAGGAGGTGATGAGCATGCTTTTCACAGATGCCGGAGCTCAGGAGGTCAACGGTAAGCAGAGAACTTGTCGACATGCATGTACAAACCAGCATGTGAGAAAAAGTGGGAAAATACAGTCGAAGACACACAAAACACAATAAGACAGAGAACATGTACCATCTGTGCCTGTCCACAATCAAACCAAGACCCCATAACAAATGACACCTGACCTAAAAACATCTGACGTCTGCACATGTCAACACCTACCTGAAGAATAGCTTCACATCAGGCTCAGGAGAATTGTAGAAGCAGAATTGTCAGATAGACTTGAGAATGGTTCAAGAAGCCTTTTAGACCCAAAGGAAAGTTTGTGATGTTTTGAATCGAAGCGTCCATTTCCCCCCGCGGCTTTTTGAAGTGGACATAAATCAACTGTCTCCCAAGAAAACTGCCAAGTGGTTATCCTACACATTAATGCACAAGCATAAGATACACATTTTTTTTTATTGACCACAGCCACGAAGAACAACACAACTGATAATTAAAACCTAAAAATAAATACTGTGTACTTTCATTCAGGACCAAGTTCAATATTTTTCAGATAATTTAAAATGTTTTTGAGATGTTTTGGTTTATTCTTTTCATCAATGCAACCTGGTTCAATATTTTGTTTTAACATTTCAGAGGGAAAAAAGGGTTTAATTTCAGAATGCAAAATTAATTGATTTTAGCTGCTAGCACACATACACACACATACATATTAATCTTCCTATTTGAACCCGAACAGCTTAGATTTGTTGTACCTAAAAGTGTGTAAGATATGCTTAAAGTTTAATGCACACCTTACTCTCTTCTAATGCTTGAATTCATTTCTGAAATGTACGATGGTTTCTCGCATTAGTTGAGTCCCTCCAGCACAGGTCCTTTTGACTAAGTAACAAAGCCTCTTGGTTAAGGCGAATCTCCTCAGCCCATTAGACCAACAGAAATCCACCCTCTTACATAACTGTATGTAGCCATTGTTGAAGCTTCGCTCTATGCTGCAAGCTGTACTGGACACTGCATTGACGAAAAAGTAATTATTTGTCAAATCAAACTTCCTTTTAGTTAATGTCACAAAGAATTCAGTACATTCATTTTGCCAGGCTGAAAAAGGTTTAAAGATGCTGTGCAGATGCAGGAAAACATGAGAGGGGTTTTCTTACCACTATAAGAGCATGAGGAGGTAATGGTAGTGTAAGGGCTGCCTGTCATATACTCTGTCTCCAGTGTTTTCCTGCCTGGTTGGGCTGGTGTCCGCAGTTGTTGATGGTTAGTCAGAGGTGGGTGGTGTGTGACGCTCACCCTGCACAGCCGCCTCTGACAGATCCGTGAGGTGATAATTGACTTCTGTCATCGATCACTCACTTAGTTTTTCAAATGGCTCTCTGAGACTCTCAAGCTGTGGTGGCCGCTGCTACTCGACTGTTTTCTCTCCCAGAATACCCTACAAAGAGGCAAAAGGAAGAGTCTTTTTTTCTTTGCAGCTGCCATCTTAACAAAAAGGCTTCCTGCGCAGGTCTGGGCCGTCTGCAAATGTTTTGAAAATCGATTTGAGCATTCAGGGGTTTTGCTGAAATTGAAATTGCATAAAGCAACATAGAAAAAGGAAAAAAAGGAATGAAAAGAGGAAATATTTTCAAATCGGTAATACATTATTAGAAAAAATAATTTACAGCCATAGAGCAGTAGTTTGCACTTTTAAAATGAACACAACAGAATACTGTGTTGCTTTGATTATACATTGTACAAATTGAGATATCTTAAATATTAGCATATACCGTACTCTGCTGATGTGAAAGCAGTCAGTAGTCAACGTGTGCAAAGTTATTAACTAACTAAAGATTCTCCCAAACAATATATAGTGTTTTTTATACTGTGCAACAAAAAGTACATTTTAAAATCAGTTAGAGCTTGAGTTATCACTCTGGGGAAATGCATTGGTTGCAGTAGAAGGAATGGGATAATAGTAGATGACAATTGGGTGATAATTAATTGTGCAGAGGATGATGTAACAATTCCACAATTATGCAACAAATAAAGATTTGCAGTTTGAAACATGCAAATGAGCAGCATGACTGGACTGTAGCTGTTAAATTATATCTACAGACGGATGTAACATACTAATGGATATGAAGACACTAGAAATTCAAATCACGAAAAAGGTCTGTTTTTCAGGCATTGTGTGGATTTTAGTTACCTATGTCTTAAATTTTGATTTGGTATTATTAATTATTTAATAAGAATATGCACCACTTCAAAAGGTGGATTTCTCATTTCAAAATCCTTCTCTTCAGCATCTTGTTTTGCAATGAATTCCCTTCACTCAGAGATGAACGTTTCAAGTGCAAAAAAAATATCTCCATGGGAGGAACAAAGGTTCTTCCTTGGGGAATACATTCATATTGCATGTAAGTATGTTATCAACAGGACATATCTCTTCAGGTATTAATTTCTGCCATATCTACGTTCACTCTGCCACAGCGGGGCGATACGGCTGGCGAGCGGACCAGCTCATTTGGAGTGTAATACTGTACAGCTGTGAGATAAAGAGAACAGGGTGAAATTATAACAGGCACAGAAAGAAAAGAGAATTTACAGAAATGAAAAAGATGAAAGCCTGCAGAGATAATTAGTCCTGCTCTAACTTGTGCAGAGGAGTCGATTTTTAGAGGCCAACTTGTGCTGTTTTTTTGGTTCAGTTTTGTCTTGGGATTTGGCGATGGAGCACGGTGCACACATTGTGCCGAGGAGTAATGAACAGCATTGCTGATGATGCAATGCATTGATAATAATGTTACTTCACTATAAACACTAAACCTGCCTCTATTGATTCAAAATAACACTTCATCCTTTAAGATTAAGTATTTAAACCAATAAGTGACTATAGGATGCTGAAGATTATGACGGTGCTTACAGTAGTGATGAGCGGCTGCCACAGAATGACTAATTGTCAACAGTTTGAGTAATGATGTATAATTGTATTTTCCTCTTTTCCTCTGTGATGCCGTTCACAGCTACAATGCTCGGTGCTATGTGCGCTGCTGATTGTGTGCCCTATTTGTGATGACTGTACCATAATTTCTCCCTAAATTGCTGTCACCTTTGATCGATCGTGCCGGCTCTCCACTTCACCTCGATTTGCATAATCCTCCTGTGATACTTTTCTTTTATTTGCCAGCTCAAATCAAACTGAAGAACAGTCACATATTCATAATTTTAAAGCTGCAAAGGTGAGGGTGGGACTTATTTCTTAAAACAATGTGCTCATGTGTTCAAAACTGTCTTAAGAAAACATGTTTCGTGACCCGTAGGCCCTTGAAATCCCGTACAACATGTTTAATGAATTCAAAAATACATGAGCATCTGTTAAAGCAGGAGGATTATTACTTATCTGTATTTCTGTGTACATACTTTTTGCAGATACATGTTTATTTTCTGACGGCAGGTACTGTAAATATTCTGGATATAATTAACTGTGTTCAACAGGAAAGGTGCTGTGTATTTTTGAATCAACCGGCTATGCCTCTTCGTTATAATAATATAGATTTTCCAGGCCGGCGGCGTGACTTTTCACTGTGAAAATCTCTCTGTAACATTCTGCGGGGAATGATCAGAATACTAAATTCAAACCATTAATTCAAGCTTTTTACCACATGAAAAATGGTGGCCATATATGTCATTTTTCTCATCTTGATCTCTTCATTGACGTCTTTGGGTCTCTTTGCACTTGCTGAACACATAGCTGCTATCAGTGATAAAATCCAATTTTTGGTAATAGCCTGTAGACGGTAATCAAGATAAGATCTCTCTGCACCCAACAAAGACAAGACATTGAGGGATTTTCTCTGGAAAATGATATTTAATATGCATGAGGTAAAGGAGGGCAGGAAATGAAGCTTCTGTTAGAGAGATATTTATGTGCGTGCCTGTTAACCAGAAAGTGTGTCTACATGTGTGTGTAGTTGCAGAGTGTGTATTGAGTGTTGTTTTCTTTGCGTATGTTCGTATAAAATCTAAGGAACTGCTCGCCTGTTGATCAGAAAAGGTGACTGAACTGACTCTCTGGTTTCTCCTCTTGGTTTTTCTCCCTCCTTCTCCCCATGCAGACAAGTCTCAAAGTTTCGTTTTCTTTGATGACGGTAAGCTGTGCTAATTGGATGAAAATGTCAGCATCAGCCGCCATGAGGCTGCAATCAGTGGTTTGCTTCTGTACCAATCACCATCAGTATGCCGTTTGTGTTCCTCTCCACGCTCGGGACTGGGTCGATCCATTGAGTCATCAAATACTTACAGACACCAGCAATCCCTCCCGTGTCACAGATATCGATGACTCTTCAGCTGCCGCTCAAATCAACGCCCTCTCCGTCCAGTGGACTCATTGTCCAATAATGTTATCAGTTCTTTTTGTAAAGCTCTGTGGGAAAAAAAAACAGCTGGCTCTGTGTGAATACTTTGAGTTCAAAGTGACAAAATTAAAAAAATAATTGGATTGAGATTGAGGGGGTAAATTTCCATTGGAGTTATGTCCTTGGTAGAAAAAATGGATCCTCTATGTTTTGGAGATTTTATATTCGGGTAATTTGTTTTCAAATTGGTTATATAATTGGAATTTAGCTTGTCATATATGCAGTACTTGACTTTGACACTGTATCCATGTAGGGCTTTGGTTTATTTATCATTAATGAAATTAGTTTTTATGCAGGCGAGTAGAACATTAGAATTGACCCAGTCCTAGTGGCTCTTTCATCACCATATGACATCATAGCATCTGTGTCCTGCATGGTGATTGGCTATGATGGATACCTAATATACAGTAAGTGTTTCATCTGCCACTGCGTTTATGGGTGTGTGTATGTGTTCGCTGGCATGTCCACCAGTGGTTGAGACCACAGTTAATCCTTAAAACACCATAAGATCAGGAGGTTTTATTGAGGTCACCTCTGAGCATAATCTAAGGAGTCTCCTTGCCAAACTTACAGAGAAACCAGGAATCTCTGTGTTTTTTGTACCTGCACATCTCTGTAGATTTTCTGCTGCTGATGTTAGACTGGCATGTCAGCCAGAAGAAATATTATCATTTTTTTTTTTGGACTAGCTTAGCATATTTATTGATTCGTCTCTCTCTTATTTGTGACAGATTGCATTATCCTCGTGCGATTTACAGAATTGCAATCTGTTTTTTCCCCCCTTCAACCAAACTGTGTGGATAATGCAGTTAAAGAATTCACCAAGAATCCCGAAAGATCAAAGGGGGCAATCCAGCCATCCAGCCTTGCCTTCCTCCATATTTTTTCATCACTTTCCATTGAAGTTTGTCACATTTGATATGCTACGTGTGAGCATCTGTGATATTTTTTTCCATTCTGTGTGTGGAAACAGCGGTGTTTGCATACCAAAATCTGACGAAACCATGCAGAAATCTTCACATACCTGACAAGTATCAAACGTGCATGTCTTAATTAGTCTCCCACTTGATCACGTCAGCGATCTTTACTCACACACTTCCTCTCCTCTAACATCCAAGTCAGGTTTGTTCACCTCAGCTGGGGATGTAAGATACAGTGTATTTGAATGTCCCGCACATGAACATGACCATTTACAGAGGACGGATGGAGGGAACGATGTTTGTATGAGGATATCAGCAAAGTGAAGACGCAGTCACACCAGATTGAGCTCCCTTCTATGTGGGGAAAAAAAGTCAAAAATGTGTTTTGCTTATTGTTACTTCAGTTGGATGTTTGAGCTTCACTGTGCAGAATGATGTATGTTCAGAGTTTGACACTAGAAGGCTGTTTTCACATCCATCTGCTGAACGGGGAATGTCTCAGGTTAAGACCTGTATGTACAAGCAGGATTTTGTGACATAGCAATTTTGGGAGCCAATCGTGGTCCAGTATGCAACTTACACAAGTGTGATATGGATACTTGAAACCTCCAGTGCACACACAGATGATGGAGAGATCTTGTGTCCAGTAGTTAAACTTTATATGAACAATATTTGCATATTCATAGATTCTGGATTTTTTCAGTGAGGGAGAAGGAGAATTTATAACGACGTAATTTAACTTTTTGTGGAAAAAACATAGCAGACACAAATTATTATTCCAAGCAGAGAATTTTTATATGTCTTAAAAGTGGTCCGGAGGGGATTTTTAAAATTTTTAAATTTTTTTATTTTTAAATAAATGCACTCCAAAATAATATAAGCAGCAGAGAAGTGTGAGTGTTTGATTAGAAGCAACTTTGTGGGCTGGTGTTGTTAGCCCGCTAGCCGTGCTAGCCGTGCAATCTCACTCAGAAAAGACATTTGTCATTAACAAAACGTTGAAGTGGTTGTAAAATAAAGGCTTACGGCTAAAAGTGTTAGCCGTTAGCTTCTCTCGGATGGTCTGACATTGACCACCTAGTCTGTTGGTATGAAAGACCACAGATACCCCTGCAACACACACCGTCTACCTCTCTTTCTGTGTCTTTCTCGTCGTTACCTTGCCTCCCTGTAACATCTGTCTCCTTTTTTTTGTCCTCTTTCTCTCCTCTCTTCATCTTTTAATCTTTGTTTTGTTCTGTTTGCATCTCTCCCTCTTTCTATCCCTCCCCTCTTTTCCTCCCTGACGTCAATGAGAAATTGGATGGTTTTTGATTATTACATGGCTGTCAGGCTTACTGCTATTAATTTAATTGAATCCCAGTCCATCTCCTTCACTTCTCTGTCCCTTCCCTCCCTCTGTCTCCCTCTCGTTCTTCTTTTCATCTTGTCTCACTCTCGTTTTCCTTCTTGTTTTGTTACATTCTTTGTTTTTTGTGTTTTTTTTTTTTCATTCCCATGGTTCTTCTTTGCCCCTGTTTCTCTTGCTTCATTTTTTCCTCTGTTTCATTCTCTCTCTCTGCATGTCTCATCTTTCTTGCTCTCTTCCTTTCTCTCTCTCTTATTTTTCTCTCTCTGTGTCTCCCTTGCCCCCCCCTTTATTCTCTTCCACCCCATGTGCATGCTTTTTTCCCCTCCTTGTCAGTCTCTTTCTCTGCAGGCTTCTTTTCATCCTTTCTTTCCTCTCTTACTCTTTATCCCCCCCCCCCCATATTCTCCCTTCCTGAATCTCTCACTCCTTGAGCACTGTGATACTGTTGTCATGGTGACGCCCATCATTTTCTGGCATGAATGGAGGATAGTTTATTGATGAGACGGCATGGCAGAGAGAGAGAAAGGGAGAGTGATGGAGAGAAAGACAAAGACAGACAGAAAGAAAGGGAGAAACCACTGGCAGGGAAAATCCGAATGATATGGAAATGATCGTCCCTGCTGCTTACGATACATAATATTTCCACCCTGTAATTTGCTCAGTACTGATGAGTCAAAGAGGACATTGCAAGCCAAAGCACACTGAATCTTCTTTAGGGGTTTGGAATAGTCTGGGCTGCTGAAGAATATCCCCCAAAACACTATTATTCATCACTCTCAGCGTGAGAAGTCGGAAAGGAGATTCCTCTTATTAGGAAGCAACAAGCTAGTTTCAGCAGTGCCCCTAGTTGCCCATGTTTAATGATTTATACTGTGCAAACATGGCAGCAGTTTTTTTTATCTGCGAACATGAGCGTTGGTGTTTTCTGGGGTTGGATGGACATCGTTATTAGCTTGTCGTGGTGTGGTGTTTGCACACATTGCAGACTGGCATCATCGTCTAAAGCAGAAGGCGAGCTTGTTAGACATTTCTGATGTAGACATCATATTGAGAGACTTGGCACAGCAGAAGAGGCTCTAGATTTCTATTGAACATTTTAGGCGTTTGGCTGACACCATTAGGCTAGATAAAGAAATCAGAGCCAGGTTTTATTTTTAAAAACATTAATATTTTAGATTTAAACATTAGAGGCTCTTTATAAATGTGGTAATGAACACATAACTATATATTTTAGCTGCAGTCAGCTGCAGTGGAGGGATGACATGCATTGCTGGTGCTTTAGAAGGTGCATACAGAAAAGGAGGTGTAGTAGACTCAAGGTCGATCTCAGCTAACTTGTGTTTGACCTCTGACCTTTCCCCTACAGTCCACCTGCTGTCAGAGACGATCCAGGGGGTGACAGCCACCGCCACCGGGATCCAATACCAGCAGTCCTGGCTCTGCATCCTGTAAGCCATAATGTGTGTTTGTGCGTGTGTGTGTGAGGTTTAGAGTTAAAACAAATTAATCAATTGTTCAATTACTTGAGCAACAAAAAAATTATTATTTGTATTCATTTACCAAGCAAAAATACCAACAACTACATTTGTTTTAGCTTCTCAAATGTGAGAATTTAATTTTCTGTCTTTCTCTCTTTCATATCGTTGTAAATTTAATATTTTTGGGATTGGGACTGTGGCTGGAACAAAACAAGCAATCTAAAGACATCAAATTGGGCACTGGGAAAATGTGATGGGAATTTTTTCACTATATTTTTGACATTTTATAGACTAAACAATCATTGGATTAATGAAAAGAATAATCAATGGATTGATAATGAAAATATTTGTTAGTTGCAGCCCTATAGTATATATGTACTGTATGTTGCAGAGCACACACTTAAAATTAAGACAAGGCGAATAACAATAATAAATGCATTAATGAGAAGGTATTAATCAAATCATAAAAGTAGTAATGACGAGCATCATACAACACATGTACAACTAAAATAATACATTGTCACTGTCCCAAACCATGTATCTCCAGCGTCGACCTTTCATGAGCTAACAGCCCTATTTGTGATAAAACATTTTTTAGATCCTCCAATGGGTTTTCAAATTCATCCAAAACGGCATATGTTTAAGTTCAAATGGCAAAGCCCTCTGGCGGCCGTAGGAATTATTTCAGGAGCAAAGGAGGAAGTCCGCGTAGGGAGGAGGTCAAGGTGGATTAATGGGTCACTAAAACATTGGGCTGTAACACGGCAGACTGCAGTTTGTTTACCAGTTATGTCAACATTGGTTGTTTTTTTTACCATGACCACGATCGTTCCCCAAACCTAACCAAGTCGGTTTTGTGCCTAAACCTAACCAAACCTTAAAACCATAGCATTATCACATCATGAAACAGATTTATTTATCAACAGTGATTAGTAACAGTTTTGGAAGGTGATTTCGTTCTGCTGATCAGGGCATCACGTCAGAAAACGCTTCCATGTGTCATTCAACGTATTTTGATGTTTAATTTGGAGGAAATTTAAAAAGTAGAAGAATCAACCCATAAAGCAACACTTTTGAGTTTAACTGAAAAATTCAGTTTTTCAAAATGTATCTTGTATAAAATGCACTCTAATGCAACTGATAGAACTACAGGAATTTCTGTGCAAGTGTCTCATTGCCTCATGCATTCACATGTACGTGGATGTGTGAGTGTGTGTGTTTATGATTGTGTGCAAGTGAACGTAGCTCACCCAGCACACATTGGAATACTATCTACCTGTTGCTGCAGAGAGAGAGAGGTTAATCTATGGAAATGAAGGGCGCTGCCGGTGAGGTGAGGCGTTGACATTTAAAAAAACCTCCTCTTTTCCCCTCTCTGCTCCAGCTGCAACGTGAAGCATCTCCAGAGGCGTCACGTGTGCATCTCCCGCCTGGAGAGGCCGCAAAACTGGGGGGAGAACTGCTGCGAGGTCCGCTATGTCATCCTGATACTGGCCCCTCTCAAAATGGTAACTGTCGCCTCCAGAGGGAGGAAATGATACAAGGGATTTTATCTGGCTTTGGTGGATTACTGAGGCATTTGTAGACCCACTTGTTACATTTGTTACCATTTCATTCATTCATTTGTTTTCTTTTGTTCTTCTGTAGCTGACTGTTAAGTTGCTACTACCCTCGACTAACAACAATATTCCTCCTTTTTCATTTATTAATTCCTTCAGTTATTCACTGATGGTGTGCTGTGAAGAGATTTTCCTTTCATTTCCACTGCCAGCCATTTTGCCTTTTTTTAATCACTCATCTATGCTAGAAACTTGAGTCATGTAAGGTGTGTTAGCTGCAGGTGTATGGATTAGTAAAACCCAACTGACCATGTGATCTATGTACGCATCTCGCTGCTATAGCACAAATAATTGATCATTTGCATACCCTCCTGCTCTGTTTTCAGCTACTTTAAAAGGAAATGTATTCAGCACAACAGTTAAAACTTTTTGTAAATTAGTCTGCTCTTGTAAACTCAGTTACAGTCAGCCACCTGTCACGAGTCCAATTAAGTTTGATTTTCTTAAAAACTAGCTTGGTTCAGGATGAAAGCATAGAATGAATAAGGATCACCATTTTCTGCTTTGGCATATTTTTACCCCAAGATGCCCAGATTGGTTTAACCCACCAGGATTTTATGTCTCCATGCTTCCAAAAACCTGTTGTGTTTCTTGCTGCAAGAAGACACCGATCACCACATGTTACGGTAAAAACAAGATCCTGTTGTGACGATGACAGCTCTGAGAATGTTTTCTGTAATTTAAAGTAAAAAGACAAATTGGAATAATACATAAATGACCTACTGATTAGGTGACACGGTAATTAAAGTAATGATAAATAAATTATAGTTAAACCACATAATGTTTGGGCTGCAAATTGTATTTTTAAAATATGATTTTCACTCTTGATTGTTTTTTTATTTTGTATTATTATTTTGAACATAAAAACCAAACCACCTCTGACTTAATTTTTCCATAAAATGCAGGGTGGCAGGCTTTAAATTAAATGTCCTGTAGACCTAACACATTTCTAAGTTGTTGTTTTTTTTCCTTACTCAGAGTATTGATTTTTAAATTTAAGGTAATTTACTACCAATTTGTGTTGCATTTTATGTTGTAATTCACTAAAATATCTAAAATGCTACTGATATAGCTGTTATGCTGCCAAATGTCTGTTGAACCGAATTCAATCCAAGTGCCTCTCCGTATTTTGCGTGGGCGCGAGTGTCCTGTTGGCTGAACCTTTCGGGTCACTGTTGTGTGCAGGATTGCTGTTTTCTTCAGCTTCGAAGAGCTCACTGTACCCGATGGAGAGTGCCACATATCCTGTAATACCCTTCCCTCCCATCAAAACATGAACTCGTTGTACTTCCCATCAAGCCACTCAACCCTCCTGTGCTCTACTGCTTCATCCTGAGCTTTCAGCACACACACATACATATCACTCTGATTGTTGTCCCACTCCCTTCGGAAACCCACTCCAATCCTCAAGGCCCCCCCCCCAAGCACACCATGTTCACCAACCCACCATCAAACTGTGGAACCACCGGGGGGGGTTGGACCCTAGCAATCAGCTAACTGCATCATGTTTTCTGTTTGTTTGTTTGTTTGGTTTCTACCCCCCTTTTTTCCCATGATCCCTCCTTTGTGTTTGTGCCTCTCCGCAATGCTTCCAGCGCCCTCCTTACCAGTCTTCTAGGCAGCAATCACAACCACTAATGGCATTCTCAGAGACATTAATCTAAGCCCCAAGTAAACATAAAGCACTATTATGTCTCAATTATCCTTGATGGTGACTGCTTCTGTGAGAAAAAGTCTTTGAAGGGGTATGATGATAATGATAATAGAAATTCCTTTGGTTGGCAAATGTATGTAATCTCGCGTGTGCAAGGGTGTACCATTTCCATCACCCACCATTTAGAGGGCTTTACAGCATTTGTGGGTCTTTTTTTTTTTCTCCTTTTCTTTACCCAGCGTGAATGTGCTGAACAGACGTGATCTTTCTTCAAAAATGCTGTTTCTCATTCACTAAGTTAAACACATACCTGAAAGCGCCTATCAACACATTCATGTACTGTTGCCATCAAAGAAACCCCTCTATTTCTTTTGCTAGTTAGATGAGCTGCCCTCAGTCTTTGATGTTGATGGCACATTGTTACTCACTTTCTACACTTGCATTTTCCCAGTCGGCCTGGTTAATCAAACTAGTGACCTTCAAAACTTAAATAAATCCCACAATGACACAATCTTATCTTTTGAGTATGAAATGCTCACTCCTCGTGGGCTTAAAAGGTGGCCGCGAAATGTGTGCAGCTGAGACAATGGCAGCTGTAGTTAACTGACCCGGGGTCACAGGAAGACATATCAAGACAGCTTCTGCAGCATAATCCGCTTCTCTGACATTAATCCATATGTTCAGTATGTTACAAACTAGGGATGGGCATATTTTGGACGTCACTATTCGTCCAACGTATAAAGTAATCGCATTTGCGTATCATCATCAAAACTAGTTCAACGTTCAACCATTTGCGCATTAAGCTCAAGGAGAAAACAGCAGAGACTGTTAACAGGCAATCTCTCATCACCTCCTTTGCTAGCAGTGTGAGCACGCTAGTAAAGTAAACCGGCCACAGCTTTTTTACCAGTAAAATTATTGCAACATCTTAATGTTTGTGGGTAGGGTTTTTCTTTATGTAGGCTAATCTCTACAGTCTGTGCAGTACAGAAAGGTAGGTTAACCCTAACCTCACCTCGCATTTTTGCATTCATTTCGGACCCTATTCTTACGTTAGATTTTTTTTTTTGCGAGAACTCAAGTACTCTGTAATAACTTAATGCGAGTACTTGAATATGGAAATTACTTAAAATGTCCATCCCTATTCCAAATGCATATTTTCAATACGACATATCTAAATACACTACTTCTGTGTCTTGCTATCCTTTCCTTATTACTCTAAAACTCGGCAGAGAAGTGGTTTATGCTGCGGGAGTAGTTCAAGACATTTCGCTGTGATACCTTTTAACATTGCTACCAGCGTGCTTACAGCTATTGGATGGATTACCGTGAATGCAGACATTCATGGTCCCAAGAGGATTATCCAGTGAAATGTCGACTAGATAGATTGGCACAGAATTTTGTGCATACATTCATGGTTCCCAGTAGATTAATCCCAATGACTTTGGTGATCCCCTGACTTTTCCTGTAGTGCCATTATGAAGTTGACATTTTTGGTTTTGAGTGAGTCTCTAACTATTCGATGGATTGCCACGTTTTTTTTTCCTCCACAGGATGAATTGTAGTCACATTGATGGTCCCCTGACTTTTCATCTAGCGCCATCATCAGGTCAAAATTTTAATTTGTCCACAACATCAAGTCCCTCGAACCACACAGCCTCACAGATCTGCTAACACGGCTGTCAACTAGTCTTATTTTTTGGTGCGACTCTGGGTCCAAATCCAAGGCAACTGTAGCTGCCGTCAAACTGTTCAGAGCACAGAGAGGATGAGTGTTTGATGCTCCTGAGTGAGATTTTTGATGGCTTACTCCTTTTAAGGCTGAAACCTGTAGTCTGACTGAAGGTAGGGTATCCTGTGCCTTCACGCAGAACCTTCAGATGAATCAAGATCCATTCTCTCAGCTCTTTCAGCTCTGGTTGAAATTCAGTTCCCACTGTGAAAAAGCTTAGAGGCTTTTGTTATTCTGTTTGCTGCAGCTGCTGCTGCTGTACGCACTGAGCCCGGCTATGTTGGTATCATCACCACCTGGCTAACAAGGCTTCCCTGGCATCACGCTGTCTCAGAGCCTGCCAGGACATTATTACCATCACTCTGTGACTTGTGACAGCATTATTTGTAACAGATGTGGTGTTATTGACAAAAGCCCCCCAAAATACCCAGCTCCAAACCTACCATCTACCAAACCCACCTTTTTGAAGTAGTGATGTTAAGCCCTTAATTTCAAGACCAGATTTATATCTCTAGTACTGTGACAGCAAAACATGAGGCATTTTGTAAAATATGTTTTGCAACTGAGATGATGATCAAGATATAATATGTTTTCTTAGATTTTAATTGAGAGGTAATTTCTACATAAACTGACCAGGTGAGAATATCTGATTTTGGCTAATCCAGTAAATTAGATACCTGACAAATCAAGGTATTTTATCAATTAATTTTAATGTATTTTACATTACAGTATATTGTGATAGCACCCAACCCTAATAACACAAAATGAATCTGAAAACATTTGGACAAAATTTTGAAATTGGAGTATTTAGTTTTCAGTTTTGAAAATGTTAAATTAAAGCTGCAGCTGCTAATATTGCTTTGTGTCTGCTTGAACTGTTTGCTAACAAGCTCACCATATCCATAAGCTGATATGTCAGTGTCATGTTTACAGCTTGTTTCCACTGGTTTAACAAAACAAGCCATTGATTCTTTCATTATTTTAATGCACAACCACTTCCATGTGCTCCACCACAGAAAAGCACCAAGACAGCGATGGAGCTGGGGAGGACGTTCGCCACCCTCTTCTCTGACATCTCCTTCAGGCAGAAGCTGCTGGAGACAAAGACGCAGGAGGAGTTTAAGGAGGCGTTGGTTTTTCAGAGGCACCAGCTGACCGCAACCAACCAGCAGCCCACCGCTCTGGGGAAGGAGGAGACTGACCCCCGCAGTCACAAACCCCTCAAGGTGGGCAGCAGCATTCAGGTGTGTGTGTGTGTGTGTGTGTGTGTGTGTGTGAGAGCAGCATATCCAGTTATGTACAACCTTTTGGGGTTAGGCGATTAGGCACATTTCTACACATTTTGAAGCAGCATATATTCATCTGGTGGCATTATGAGTCATTCCCATGAGGAGATGAGTCCTGTGATTGGTTAGCACTCACTGATTTTCCTCTACATGTCAGAGTTGAGGTATTTTCTGAATGCTTCTCATCCGATCCTCCTTCCTCACCTTTCACTTACTTTTCGTCATCTCATTTCTTTACAGAGAAATGAAACTATGCACATTCATTTACACATTACAACCATTTTTTTTGTATTTCTTTCCGTTTCCTTCTCCCCTTCTAACCCCCCACCATCTTCCTCCTCCTCCTGCTTGCTCGGCTGGCTTGACTCTTCCATCTTTTCTCTCCCCCTAATCAATCAGCATCAACTCCTGCCAGGCCTCCTCAGTGGGTAAATGACCTTACATCTCTCACAGTCCTGTCAGAGCTCCCCACCCCTTAGCTACACGTGCATGTACACACACATGCACACACACACACACCTCCAGAGGGGCTCTGCTCAATACCACGGACCAACATCTCCTCCTAATGTTGCGGTTGACAGGCCAGGGCTCCCAGACATTTCCCCTTGTTTTTTTTTTTTTTTGTTTTTTTTTTATAGTGGAGGATTTTGTTAGGTGTTTATCCCAGGGCTTGAAAGGCTCAGTGCCACTCAGTGAAAGAGGGATATATGGAGGAAGACAGATGGAGAGAAAGGAGGGAAAGAAGGGATGGTAGAGGGGGTAGAGAGTGCAGGTGAAATCAAGAGGAAACAGAAAATGATGAAATGAGAGAAAAAAGAACAGAAAAAGAGAGACCACCCGTCTCCTCCACTTCCTTCCACATCCGAAATTGACATTGGACCATCCGCAAGAACACACCACTTTCCTATACTTTAAAAAACAAGGCCAAATCGTTGTTGTGTTTTTATGCTTTTCCTTCCCGTTGCCTCACACTATCGACCGTTCAGAACGAATGGCAAACAGGTGGACAGTAATTTCTCTCTGAGACTTTTGTTTATCGAACCTGAGCCAAAAGCTGGTGATCAGGCCCCACACACACATACACAATACACACACGGGCTCCCTTGTAATAATAAATGATTCCATGATGTATAGGGATTTAATGGATGAACAGTCCGTGTTGAACAAGCGTGTGTGGCTTCATAAAATTAGCTAGCCTCAGAGAAAGAAAAAACAAAACAAAAAAAAAAACAAGAAATGTCGATGCTGTTGTTTGTTTTCTGGTCGTTTACGTTGAGGTAAATTGCTTTGTTCTGCCAAGAACCGTCAAAACTTTTTTTTACGTGACAGAAAGAGGCAGGAATGATTTTCCCAAGGGCTTTTCTTACTCACACACACCCCCTCATCACCCGTTCCATTTAATTATGTAATGCTATGTTCAACAAGAAAATGAAACATTGGGTAATTGGATAATTTACTTAATAAGCTCAGTCAGAACTGCACATTTACTCCCTACCTTCTGTAACCTAAAGCTCATCTTTTTAAGAAGCACTTCATGTCTCCTTTTGAATTATGTGGCTCTTTCCCAACCGTCCTCCTCTTGACTTCTCTAAAAATACACTAAATCTTCTCTCCCTCACTGTTGCTGTCATCTCTCTGTCACTCTTGACCATTCTGGGGACACAGGGATCTTTATTAAATGTACATCTAAATGTAGTCCCTCTGATCCCGCTTACTTTGTTTTGGATTATGCAATTGAAGCTTTTCTAGGACTATCTCGTTAAATGTGATGATTCAAATCAGCTTTCAGAGAGCCCCCCTGTGGAATCACCAGTGTCTTAGCTGAATCATCAAATGGGCAATGGCTAATCTAAATGTGTCATTGTCCACAACAGAGTGCCTCAGGCTTTTTGTGCTGAAGCATTTTTTGGAGGTCACCATGGAGAAGACAAGCCAAGTGAGATGCCTAAGAGCAAAATATAAACTTTGTATGGGTTTAGTTGAGAAGCACTCACAAATTCTCATTCATGTTTAGCTGGTTGCAGTTTCTTGCAGAAGGGGGAGCTGTGCAGTCACTGTCAAACTAGTTCTACAAATACCAACCTGCGCCACCTATAGGCAAGGAAAGTAAGCAGTTTGGATCTGCATATGTAGACCAAGCCCCAAGGAACTTCAGCCAATTTGACATAGTGGCCTGACCGTGTAATTACAACTTCAGGGTCTGTCACATGATGCACACTGTCCCAAAAAGACTTTTTTCCATATACTTACATTGTGAAAGAGACGAATGTAAATCGGTGGATAATTTTTTTCTTCCCGGCACGAACACTTAATAGCCCTTATTTAAATCATTATGTCCTAAAAGTTATAGAGTTCATGTTGTTCATGTGAGTGAGCCCGAGACAGAGCGGTTGGGAGGCGGGGTTAAAGGAAACGCTAGTGCGCTTGCTATATGGGTAGCACAATGCAGAAGCTATGCGGAAGATCCGGGTAACTTTTTAAAAACTTTTTTGGCTTCATGCGCCACTGAGCAGCCCAGCCTCCGACACTGTATCCAGTTGTCTTTATGCATCCATGATGTAGACATGTTGATGCTGCCACCTACATGCCAAAGAAAGTAATGGCTTCTGCAATTTTTAACAGTTGCGCCGCCATCTTACTCTGTGTGTGTGTGTATATATTTCTCACTTTCCTGCCTGTTAGCTTAAATAGAATTTTTAATACAAATGAAGCATAATATATAAACAATATAGCAAAATATAATTGTTCATTATTATATATATTTCCTTGCCTGCGGATGGCGCACTCTGGCATGTCTATTTCTGTAAAGCTGCTGCTGCTGCTGTCACTGGGCTGTGTGTCCTTGTTTAAAATCTAACCCTTTCCCTTCTGTCCACAGTGTAAAGATTTCTTCAAAGCCGGCCGGGGGATTTATGAGGACTTGTGCCGCAGGCTGCCTTTCTACCCCTCTGACTTCACAGATGGTAGGCTGGACCTGGACTTGTAGTGAAAGTGAATCATCTTCCTTATTATGCCACACTGGGGTGCCTCTGGCAGCTCCTCATTTGTCTGTCACCTTTTGCCTCAGATACATCTGTGCTGCATCTGTGTCACATCTAGGCTTGTCTCCTGCTAAAATGATTGTCTCAGATGTCTTACTGCTCCCATATGTTCTCGTATGTCTAATATTATTGTAATTTATTGTATTATTGTAAATATGTAATTGTGTGAAAGGGTTTCTGTCAGTTCTCCCAGTCAAACCAATGTACACATGCTACTTGACCTTTTAGAATTTGGTCTTTTAAAAAGAGGGAATGAAATACTTGCGAATGTTTTTTAGTTGCCGTTACTGCTAGAGATGAATTTTTGTTTTAAAAAGATTGAAACTACTTAATTAAACCAGATGAATTGACTCAGTTGACCCTGATTGTAAATGCAGGGCACATTAAAGTACATTTAAGGAGAACAGACTTTTCTTGCTGGTGCTCTCTTTCAGCCCTTTCTAATTTCATTTTGTCCAAACACATTCATTGGGCTGTAACAAAATCAAGATATTTCTGTCTTGTGAGTGTCATCAGATAATGATCATCTGATAAAGGTCACAGGACCAAAATCTTTGTGATCACATTAGAGCCCAATTAAAGTGTTTTATTCCAAAATGAGTTATCCATCATTTGGATAAAAGCGATAACTGCTCTTAGAAAATGATGGATGGCACAAAACCTAAACAAATTAACTTGTTTTAAAATGGGCAGTAGGTAGTGTAAGCCCGTGTTGAATAGTTTTACTGTACGTGCTGGATGTTCCATATTGTAGAGGCACTGAATGATGAACTCTGTTAATTGTTTTGTCGTTTTGAAATTAAAGTGTTGAGCATCTTCTGCTCCATTATGAGGTGAATATGACTCATGTGTTTGTGTTTGTCTCCCCTCAGGTATAGTTGGCAGTAATAAAACCCTGCTGAAGTACATGACCACAGCCATCTTCCTCTACATTGCCATCCTCCTCCCCGCCATCGCTTTCGGCTCCCTCAATGACGAGAGCACACGTGGCGAGATAGGTATGAGCACATCCTTAATTAACACTTTTCTCAGAGGCTGTACATTTCCTGTTTATTGTCTCCACAGACATATCCTCACATTAAAAGTTTGGCCTTTTATTTTTAGCAGAGATTCAGAAAATACACATTAAAGAGCATCAGTGTACAGGGCTGCGTACATAGTGTTATAGAGGGGATAAACTACCAATCCCATACTGCATTATGAGTAATTCTCTTTCCTTCAAAAGTATTTTACAAGGAATTCAAGGATATGACATTAGAGAAAGAGAGTAGGGGAATGACATGCAGCAAACGGTCTGGCCGGCCGGTAATCGAACCGCTGGTTCGACTTGCTGCTCAGAGCATTTGCGCCCATGTGGTATGCAACATTAGGTTTAATTTAAGTACAAGATTCACACTCCTTTTAGCGCTGGTTTGGTCTCTACCAACTGCTGAGAACAAAATCTGGCTCTTCAGCCTAGATGTCCCACTTTTTTCATCAGCTAGTTGCTAGCTTTGTTGGCCATATACAGTACAGTGTATTGTACAGTGGGTTTATCTGGGCTTGTTTGTGAAAACAGCTGCTGGAAACGTGGTTCATGAGAGTGCTAGCAAGAAAGCTAGAAATGTTTATTTATATCTCACTTTTCAAAACAGAATGTACGAAATGCTTTACAGGAAGAAGAAAGGGTGAAATGGGGAAGACATAAGAGACAGAGAAGGCAATAGAGCAAGGAGAAATACAACTATAATCTACAAAATAAAAGCTCTAAAATCAAGAAAAAGCCAAAGAAAACAAATAGATTTTAAGATGCTTTTTTGAAGATGTGCACTGATTTGGCTTTTCTGAGATTGGCGGAAGGATGTTCCAGAGTGGAGAGGCAACAACAGCAAAAGCATGGTCACTTTCAGTTTTCAGCCATGACCTTGGAACAGCCAGAAGTCCCTGCTCTGAAGACTCAAAGCTCCTCCCAACTGACTAAACCATAAAGGAAATGTGCCATAAAACCTGACTGTTTTCTCAGTACATGTGTCATTTATAAAAATATTGATGAGTGGAGCTTTAAAATGGGTGTAAAATAAAAGTGTTTTGCATGATATTAACATTCCCTGTTTGAAAAATGAATTGGAAATTTACTTCAGCTTCTGTTCAGCTCTAAGGAAGAGCCTTGCAGACATTCATGCACATTAATTAGTACACATCAGTACTTCCTCCTGAGTTTTCTCTGTGTGTGTCCTCTCCGTCCAGATGTTCGGAAGACCATCATCGGCCAAAGCATCGGTGGGGTCATCTACTCGTTGTTCGCCGGCTCTCCTCTAGTCATCCCTCTAACCACAGCTCCCCTCGCCATCTTCATCAGCGGTAGGCTTTCCCCTCTTTTATTCAGCTCAGCTCAGCCAAAATACACTTATCTTTTCACAGTTTCTGCCGACAGCCGATTTGAAAAGGAGGCTGGGGGTGGGTGGAGTGCTAAGAAGATTACGTCAAAAATCAAGTGGAGGAGGCACCCAACCGTGTAGAACAGCAGTCAGAAACTCTTGCGTCCTCATCTGCTCTCTTTTACCAGCAAACAACGCACTTGAAGTAATTTAGCTGTTTGTTCACACATATGCCCCAAATGAGTGTTCCTGGTGCAGTCGAGCAAAAAGCACATATTTCCAAAAACGTAAGTTTTTCAGGATAGAAGAAAATAACTTTTTTTTTCTCGCTGATGTTACGTAAAGGTTGGTTTCAGGGGAAACTTGCTCATCGCATACACGAACATATAAACTTTATATTCAGTTCAGAGAGACAACAGCACAAACTGTTTGATGGTTTTGACCCAACAGCAGTGTTTTTTGCTGGTTGGAATTTAAACAATCTTGATGGCTGGAAGCTGCAGAATCCTGCAGTGGTGAGGAAAAGCGGCGACCCCGATGCCAAGATGTAGTTTTAATACCAAAGCAGTTTGTTGGATTTGTGGTGTGATGATCTTTGAAGTAAATGGGTTAGGATTGTGCTAAGCACATACTCATGGGGATAATTATACTACATTTTCAGCAGCCTGTCTGAGCAGAACAATGGCTTGTTTGTAAAGTTGTAACTCATCTGCGCACAAATCTGCTCAAGATTACAACTAAACTGTTATGGTTTTAACAAACTCATTACAATTCTTTTGTCCTTTTTATGTCTGAATGAAATGCGTTGTCCTTTCTTTCTTTCTGTGTGAGAGTGTGTAAAATCAAAAAAAGCTCTGTAATAAAGTTCTTCCTGTTTTTCACTAATAGCAGTAGCAAAAATGGTATTTTCTGTTATTTCTTTTTTTTTAAAGCATCTGAATTTACAGAGTACAAAAAGATGATCGATACTGTTGATCCTTATTAACCTAGTTTGTTTTTTATTTTATTGATTGAATCAACATCGATCAGTCTCCTTCTGTTGGCTCACTGTTGTTTGTTTGTTCATCACATACAATTTCTCAGACACGACTGATTGAATTTTTGATGAAACTTGAAAAAAGGCATTTCTTCCTCTTGTTTCTATTTTGTAAAATTACACAGATTAGCCCAACGTTGGCGCTACAGTGTCTGAACACATTACAACCAAGGTGACATACGAGGTTATTGGACATACGATGTTACTGCTGCCTCATTTGCATCAGCAAAAGAAGCAAATAATCCGTCAATCAACAAGAGTTAAACACAAAGTGTCCTGAGCACATTGGTAATAAAGATGAGTAATGTCTCAGATGTTTTGTGATCTGTGCTCATTTTTCTGTGTGTTTGTGTAATGTGCAACCTTGCAGTGATCCGTGGAATCTGTGACGACTACAACCTGGACTTCCCAGCTTTCTACGCTTGCATCGGTTTGTGGAACTGCCTCTTCCTCATCCTGGGAGGTATCTTCAATGTCAGCCTGCTCATGAAGCTCTTCAAAAGGTATTTCTCATACACTCACACTTTTAAATCGAACTCACTTTTATTATTTTAATTTCAGTAAAATCCAATTTATTGAAGCAATTCTTACATTTTCTTTTATCTGTTGGTGTGCTTCCCTCTCTGCCAAACAGAAAAATGTGTTAAATTGGATGTTTTCTGCTGTTTCTGCAGCAAAATCACTGGCACTCAACAGAGACATCGGTCTCTTTTGTACAACAAACAATTTTTAAAGAAGCAGAGTCCATTCTGTGTGACAGCTCCCCCCCATGTTCCTACACATCCAGAGTTTTAGATCTTTCCTTCTGGTTCTCCCTTTTTAGACAAAACCAACATATATAAGTTCTCTCTGTCCTGTCTCAACTTAACTCTGTGAGGAAAAGCTAACAGGAGCAAATATACCCAATCAGGTTCTAGATTCTGTTTTATTATCTTTTATTGAATTTATATTTTTACTAATTTTTACTGTTTGAACTACTAATTTTGACTTTGTGTTTCTTCAGATTTATTTGATCTGTTATGTACTTCAATTTTGGGACAAATAAAGTGATTGATTGAATTTGGTTGAATTCAGTTCTATTAACGTTGACTAATGCTACAGAATCATTTTCAGATACAACATGAAAACACACGCATGCAAACTATAGTTTCACACATTATTATATTTTAGTTTAATATTAGTTGCCATTGTTTGTTTGGTAGTTTTATATTTTTGTTGTTTGTACAATGATTAAAACAAATAGAAAAAAGTATGCCGTGCATGTATCAACAATAACTCATACTTGCTCTTTCAATTTAATTTACATTATTTTTTTGTTGACATAAATTATTTTCTAAGATTAATTTTCTTTTGACCAATACTTTGAAAGTAGAATAGAGTTTAAATTATTTTCCCATGAAGAGTTTTGTAACACACTATACTACAGCAACCTTGACTGTCACGTCTGTAATGTTTGTGTGTTTTTGCAGGTCGACAGAGGAGGTCATTGCCCTGTTCATTTCCATTGCATTTGTGGTAGATGCAGTGAAAGGCACAGTCAAAAGTAAGTCCCTGGCAACACACCTGTCAGATCTCCTACAGCTTGTTTACATCACTGTTGTCACAGTCTCACAGTCTCTCTGTGGCCTCTTCCTGCCACACTACTGGCATTTTGGCTATGCAAATTGAGATCTTGTAGTCCACTCTGACTATTCAGAACCAATGCTCACACTAGCATCATACCTGCTGTCAGATGCACCGCCAGTCCTGTCTCTGCCAAATGTCAGCCTCTAACTCATGTCTGCTTTTTAAACAGCCATTTACACTGAGACAAGACCTCTTAAACCCCCCCCCCCCAAAAGAATGAACATGTACACTGTATGATAGGTGAATTTCTTAGATTATAATTTAAGTGTGCAGCTCACTAATTAGTATGGCTTTCCTCAACTGAAGAATCCTTTGACTGATTGTCATAAGACATCTTCAACTAATCATTTAGCCCATTTAATTAAAAACTGTCAAATAGTTTTTTTTCCAGTATTATTGTCCTTCTGCAGATGAATGCGTTCATTCAGAAGGGTCTCTTAAAATCTAGTGCTTATTAAAGAACAAACCATATTTTTGAAAATTATTGTGATGACAAACAACTTATAGTTAATTCCCTGAAAGTAGACCATAAAAGAGAAAAAAATGATTCTCAGACAACCAAGACCCAAACAGTTGATGAGGTAGCTGATCTAACAAGAGCAGTCCTTCTTATTCAAATCCATTGCAGGTAAAAAAAAAAAAAAAGTGAGAATTTAATAAGTAAGAAACAGAGCCTTCGAGATAGTTTGGTGGTGGGAAGACAGAAAAAACCCATTAGTTACTCTGTTGGGTCAGCAGATTGAGAGGCTGAGAGAGATAGTGTGTACCAAATTAATCAATCCAGATTTTGAGCCCAGCCTGCAGCCATATTACACCACCCCTGCCTTTACTGCACCTCATCTTAGTATATCATAAATATTTTACACAATTTAATTTCCAAAAAATGAGATGACGATAGCAGAATGTAATTTACTTTGAATGCAATGTTGTCCTGTTTTGGAGATTGCCGGTGCAGTAGTTCCATTTTCAGAAACCATTTGTAAAATACGCTCCGAGCTCATATGCCATTACCATAACATTAACCTGTGCCATTCTGTTGACACTTTCCATCCAAAATATTTTCACACTAACATGAATGAATACGTTTTGGGTGTGTATCCAGCCTCCTGTACAACTTTGCTTGCTGCATAACTTTCTCCTGGTTTGATGAAAAGGCGTGCAGAGGGGGCAGCATGCAGGTCGTGTCACACACTCTCCAGTGAAAGTGATGATAGAAATTACTTCTACTTCTGTGGCACTCCTTTTAGACAAGGTTGTGTCATTCTTGTTGCTTAAAATAGTATTGCTCTACAGAGTTGTAACATCACACACTATGACTGGTGGGTTGTTTATACTGTACAATGAATTAAACATACTCGATATTTACTGTGTGTCAGCCAAATGTCCAAAAACTGTGAGCAAAAATAGTGCTGTGTACCTTGAGTGAGTATTTTACGATCCAGTTGATTAGGTTTCAGTGCAGAGCCACAGCTCAGCTGAGGTTTATCTCACCTTTATGAGGTTCTCTTTCCTTCAGCTCACCCTGCAGAGTTTACGGTCCTTGTTGCCCATGTCTCTCCATCCAATATTTTACCTAAGTTTAGCTTTCTGTGCTCATTGCAGCATAAACAACGCAAACTGTTTTTAAGGCTGTTTGTGTGCATGTTTGTTGTACAGTCACATACAAGATTTCTTGCAGGATTTCGGGGTTAACAAGGCCATAATCATAGCCGTAACTATTGTTCAGTGTGTATTTACTCTGCATGCTAGCATTCTCACAATGATGATGCTAACATGCTGATGTTTGGAAGGTATAATGTTTACTATGTTCACCGTCTTAGCCTACCATGTTAGCATGCTCATATAGCAAATTTGGCTCTAAATAAAAAGACGGAAATATAGTTTAGGAGTATGGCCACAAATGTCAACCTGCAGGTAGCGCTAGAGGAAAAGTCAAGGTATCGCCAAACTCATTAGGATTCATCCTCTGGGCACCATGAATGTCTGTACAAAATGTAATGGCACTCTGTCTAATATTTATTGACATAATTAGTCTGAACCAAAGTGGTGGACCAGCCAACTGACTGACATTTCCATCCCTAGAGCCAAACCGTTAGCGTGGCTATAAATATGCGTATGTTGCTGGAAGTAGTCGTTATGTGTGGGGTTTCTAGTCTTTATTGGTTTCAGTAATCTTGAGGTCCGTTCTCAGCCTAACTAAACACTGTGAATGTGATTTCAGTCTTTCACAGGTACTATAATGCCCCGACGCTGGCTAACCGTAGCATAGAGGACTTCCCTCAGGGTGGAGACCTGCTCGGGGGAAACAGGAGTGTGGTGGCGGCCGGGCTGGCACTGAACGCCCTCCCTGAATCCTTCATCCAGTGCACTCGAGAGAGGCCTGTCCTCTGCCTCCTGCTGATGCTCGGGACATTATGGATGGGCTACACCCTCTACCAGTTCAAAAGGAGGTACGTTCAGCACTGCAGCGCTGCAGCACTCTTAAGATAAATCACTGGAGAAGTTTAAATCGTGTTTGGATGGGAACACTGCCGGCTAGGACGAATACTGCTGAGTTGGCCCTTGACTCTAAAGATTGTCAGGAACTTTTCAGACGGGCTCTTACAAAGCTCCCTTTTCTTTCGAAGCTTCTGTTCCAGCCTGTGATTTAATTAGCATTAAATATACTTCTGATTGCTGCCAGTAATCCAATCAACCTCAAAGCCGGATTCAATTGTGTAAGCAAAAGGCGAACCAAGGTACTTAAGCAGTGTCAAGATTGCAGCTATTGTCCTTGTCTTGTCCACAGTAATTGTATTCCTCTATTATTTGTTTCTCCCAACTCACCCCCCCCCAGTCCGTTCCTGCACGCCAAAGTGAGGGAGGTGATGTCGGACTGCGCCCTGCCGATCTCAGTGCTCTTGTTCTCCTTCATCGGCTCCTACATTTTCAGTGACATTGAACGTTAGTACCATTTGTTGCTTTTCCAGACGCTAGAGGTTTTTCATGCTATATAAAACTATACAGTCTAATCATAGTGTGAGTCCATCAGCCTGCAACAAACATGACCACAATATTGTTTTTTTTTTTCTGTTTTCATCATAGTTGTAATTAAGCTTTTAGATCAAAGAGAGTTTCAACAGTAGAAATTGTCCTTGTTGAAATGTGGTTATGATTGCATTTTATTATGAAATTGTCAGGATTAAATAATAGTAATAAGTCATTTTTTGTAGTTGTAGTGAGGTTACTGGTAAACCTGTATGTGTATGTATAAGCTTTTATTTTGATATTTTATTTTTGTAGATTTATTCCATTATAAAAATGTAAACATCATAGATATTTAGCTGTAGATATTTTACAATCATGTATAAGGTACAGTAGTGTAAAACACACAGTAAACAGTAACACTAATGTTAAAAAAAGAGTTGCCATTTTACTGTATTAGTGACCCTATACATGCAAAGAGGGGGATATTTTTCCCACCCCGAATTGCTATTTTAACATTTTCTTTTAATAATACCATCGATATTTCTCAACATAGAAACACAGGAGCCTTTTGAGTAATTTAATGACACTTAATTACTTCTTTCGAATAGTGAATCTTTCTAAATACTACGATACCCATGAACCTCTTCCGTACTTTTTTATTTACACAGGCTTGTACCTTTGACTGTGTATCAAAGAACCAGATATATTTCCTAATACAGAAGCTCATCTTTTGTATGATTCAACCAGGAGTTTCATGTCTGTCCAAACATTGGAAATGCTATAATTGTCCATCACCATGTCTATGCAGAAAATGTACAGAACTTTAATTCCAGGAACCCAAAATATCTCCTCCCACATGGTAACTCTACACCACATGCACGGCCATATATGTTTTCTCACAGCTTTTTAATGAATGATGAAATGATTAGCAGTTGTGATTCTGTACTATTAACTTGGGCAACGTGACTGAGGAAAAAAATTGTTAAATTTAAAATACAGCGTTTGGTATTGGCACAGTTTCACAATGTTGCATTAAATATGAAAAATGAGTAGGAACGTAAAAAAAGCTGTTAGTGGTTGCAACTCAGCTGTCTTTTTTGGACTCTGGTCCAAACCTGCTGAAGGGCTCAAACGTATAGCCTGTTTACTTCCAAGACGGGCTGTCTAACTGCGAGGCTCCCTTATTTGGTGCCTTTATTGTCTTTTTATGTTCCTTAATCAAGGCACAGGCCAAAACACATTGGAGGTTTTCAGTTTTTATCCTCTATTGTTTAGCATCATTTTGAATCTCCATTCATTGTTGCCAAGGCAGCAGCTGTTCTCCAGGGGTCGACACAGAAACACAGACGAGCGCCAAACCCTCAAGTGCCTGTAAATTTAAGTGCTTGGCCAATTTTCTATTCCTTTAGCTCCAGAGACAATAAGTCATAAGATAATAGACCCATTATTGTATTGTCATGTCTTCCTAAATTTAACCAACGGCACTTAATTCAGCAGCATTTGAGGGGATACAGTCCTTAATGAGAAACCAAGCATTTGAAAAATATCCAGCCACTCTTAGAAAATGATTGTTGGTGTGAAAACGTGAGTCATCACAACAGCTAGTGAACATGGACTCTGATGAGTTTTGGAAGTACTGATAATGAATTTTAGGCAAAAGGTCTTCACAGAATTGTATTCCTACCCTAAAGTCCAGAAACAAAACTGGTGTTTACACCTTCGCTATTATAGAGATGTAATCAAGTACGTCATGTCCTAAGCTACAGTTATCTAACAAAGTAAGAACACATTCATTAGAGGAAAATCTCACTGCTGAATTAATTACACTCATAGTTGTGATTAGGGCTGCAGCTCAGGATTATTTAATTATTACTTTTCAGTTAATCTGCAGATTATCTTCTCGATTAATCAATGTGTTATTTTGTCCATAAAATGTCAGAAAATAGTGAAAAATGCACATCACAGTTTCCCAGAGCCAAAAGTGACGTCCTCAACACTCCAAAGCCCAAAGATTTTACATGTACTATCAAATGAGACAAAGAAAAACAGCAAATGCTCATATTTGAGAAGCTGGGATCAGCCAGTGTTTCAAAATAGATGCCATTTATTTTCTGTCCATCGAGTAATTGATTAATAAACTAATATTTCAGCTCTAGTTATAAATATATAATATTTTCTCTTTTTCTTTGAACAGTTCCTGTCTTTAAAGTCCATGACCGGCCCACCTTCAAAGTGGCTCCATTCGAGCGGCTGTCAGCCATGAACGTTGTCAGTGCCATGGGCCTCGGCTTCCTCCTGGCCCTCCTCATCTTCATCGACCAGAACATTGTTGTCTCGCTGACCAATGCACCAGAGAACAGGTAGAGGTTATATATGACTTTATTCACAATTATAAAACTGTTTGCCCTGTCGAAAGGGATAAACGCTTTCTATGACGCTTCAAAAAGCCAACGAGGACCTTTGGGGATCCACTGAGCCCACTTTGGGATCTGCTGAAACTGTCTGTTAGGGAGAGACGATGAACTGAGACAGAAACTTGACATCTGAGTCAAATCGTCGCAGTCAGGGAGCTCTGAAGAAGCCTCGGAGCCAAAACACGATGTTGAGCTTTTACCCTGTTCTTCTAAATTAGCATTTGGCGGACCAATCTAAAGCCATCAGCCATCAACCAAACCTACAGTGAAAAATCTATAATGATGGAATTACAACCTTTGTCATCTACATTTGTTGGGCAGAAATTAATTCAATTTAAATGTCACTGGAAGGCAAAACAACGGCTGCTGTAGCATCTAAGAGTATTGATCTGTTCAACATATACTTCATATTGTTTTATAAATTGTACTATTGTGATCTTATTTACTCTACACAAAAAACTAAAATAAAATACAATTCAAAGACTAAGTGGTGCAACACCAATGGAGAGGTTGGTAAACACAGTTTGCTGTATTTTTCCATCACTACATCCCTCATGTGTCAGTAAAGAGGACAGAAGCTGGAAGAAATTGTGGCTATTTCTGTTCCTGCTTTTCTCTTTTGATTCTTTTATCTAGCTCATTCCTTTATTTGCTTGAAATGTTGTCAGGGAATAAGATGTGTATTGAACCATTTGGACTTTTTTCTACCTGAACAGATCTTTTCTTGCCTCTCGTCTTTGTTTTCTGTCATCATTTCTTTATTTAAAATATCAGCCATTCTTATGCAAATAAACATGCAGTAAACATCTTATGGAAGTTAATTAACCTGATAGGTACTCATACATTTTGGCTGAAGGAAAATGGATGAAAATAAAGCTTGATAACCAGTTCGTTAGACTTACTACTTAATGCATTTAAGTTCTTATCCAGCGTGATTTACAGTGTGCTGGTTTCAATGTCATGCTCAAGGGCACATCAGCAGGACGCATGGATGGTGATATTTCTTTACAGAACGATTGCTGGTGTAAGCCACAACCTATTCACAGTTTTAGAGCGAACCTCCCCCAAAAGACACACACACATGCACACCACCCTCCTGCAGAGGGAGAGGCAGGGAAGATGCACAGCAGTGATCCCTCACTAACGTGTGCAGAAAAATGTTGTGTGGCATCATAAAGGTCGCAGTCATCCCTTTTATGTGAAGTTACTTATTATTAGTATTAGTAATGTCACGCTCTGCTCATGATGTCACCAGTGACATAGATTTATGCTTTGCTTTGTATGAAAATGTTGATGATGTTCTTGTATGTTGAATGAGAAGAATTAGTGAAACCTATTAGCGAGTTTATTCAGGTTGTGTTGAAGGGCACCGCTAACCTGAGGAGAATGATGCCCTTTGTGTTTGTGTGTATGAGTGTGTGGGTTGACTGCTGTCATGTGTGCTTACTAATATTACTGCATTTTCTTTTCACATCTCTGTCTGTGTGTGGAAATGAACTCGTGCATCTGTTTTCTTTGTGTGGTTCAGCCCGTTGCTGTGGTGCAGTGTGTCGTTGTTGACTGTGCGGCAGAGTGTAACAGTTGTGTTGCTCCTCAGGTTGCTGAAGGGCACGGCGTATCACTGGGACCTGATGCTCTCTGGGCTCATTAACATACTGATGTCGGTGCTGGGGTTGCCCTGGATGCACGCCGCCTTCCCCCACTCCACCCTCCATGTGCGCCAGCTGGCTTTCGTGGAGCAGCGCGTGGAGGGGGGGCACCTCTACGAGACGTGAGTTACCCGCCCTCTCATCGCTGCCGCTAATCAGACGCTCAATTAAAGATCGTCTTCAGAGCATGTAGTGACTGTAATTTTGTGTTGCAGGCTACTGTATCCTGCTCTTCCCTGATTGCATGATTACTATGTAACTAACCATTTTCTCTCCGGGTGGAAGAGGTGAGGGGTTTTTAAGAGATGAGAGGATTAAGTTCATCGTCCTGGCCGCACAGATTTTTGCAAAGATGTAGTTAGCATATATTCAGGATTTGCTAAGTAGTCAAGTGTGATAAATGGGGCACAGGGGGCAATCTCTATAAGAACAGGAGATCTAATTAGAGACATTGGTTGTAGTATAATATGCAATTCACTGTTCTTGGAAGTGTATATATATGTCTGGAAATGAATTTTCCAAATGTTGAAATCTGATTTTCTATGAAGAGTGGTTACCCAGTGGTTCCCAACCTTTTTAATGTGGAAAAAAAAGTAAGTGGGCTAACCTATATAGCATCTTTCAAGAGCTGAACATCATAAAGTGCTTTTAAAGTGCTACTATTGTATGCCTCTGCCAACAAGCCAAGTTACGGTTTACATCCATGTCTGTCCAGACTCATCTAACATATGTAGTGAATACTTGCAAGGGATTGAATTAAAGGTATAAAGTGTATTTTTTGGCTAAATGGAAGTTGTCACTATATTGATGATACCTATGTATGATTGCAGTGAATATACATTATTTGATTAATCAAGTATTGCCATAGATGTATTTGCTAAACAGTTGCACATGTACTTGATTACCATGTAAAGATGGAGTCTTATTGAGTATTGCCACACAAAATGTGGTGCTTTTGTTTTCTCCTGGCATTTTTAGATACGAAGCCTCTCTATGAGCTGTAGATGAAACTCACTCACAGGATCGCGATTAGCTAGGCGCACTCCAATAAGTTGTTTGTAATCACGTTATTCAGATGACGCTCAAAATTCGTAATGAGGCAGGAAGTGAAAGGCAGAGTGGACGAGATGGAGGTTATTGTTTACTCATTGTGTCGTCCCAGTCAACGTGTGTGGGAAATCTGGAATCGCCCAATTGATTCTTAAATTATGGCTAAAAACCTATTTTGAGGTCCCAATGACCTTTGACCTTTGATTTAAAAGCATCATCTATTTAGCGTTCGACCAACTGTGAAATATGGTCACAATCTCCTGTCCTGTTCCTGAGTTATGGTGTTGAATAATGGCCAAAAAAGGATGTTATGATGTCACAGTGAAGTTGACCTTTGACCTTTTGGGTAAAAAATGTAACTCACTTCATTGTTGTATCCCATTTAACATTGATGTGAAATTTTGTCATCATTACCGCATCAATTTCTGAGTTATGGCCCAAAGCTTGTTTTTTTTTTTTTAGGTCACGGTGACCTTGACCTTTGACCACCAAATTCTAATCGGTTCATCCTTGAGTCCAAGTGGACGTTTGTGCCAAATTTGAAGAAATTCCATCCAGGTGTTCCGGTATGGAGTGAATATAGTCTCATTAAGATTTGTAACCGAAAAACTAAGATTTGTAACCGAAAACCAAGATTTGTAACTGAAAACCAAGATTTGTAACCGAAAACCAAGATTTGTAACTGAAAAACCAAGATTTGTAATAAATATGTATATTTTACTTACAGATTTTTAACTTCAGCTTCACAGATCTGGTCCTTTTCGCTTTCAAAAAGCTTCCTGCGCATTCAAATGTCTTCCCACGGGTATCACCGACGCAGAGACATAAAAATGACGCAAGAGACCTAAAATACTGACTTAAGGAGAGTGAAAAGAACATAAATAGAAATAAATAAAAACTGCACAAAGGGAAGGTGTATAGAGGTGGATTTTGAGCTGCTTTTTAAAGGTGTCCACAGTGTCTACTGATGTTAAGTCCAAAGGAGAGAGTTCCAAAGTTCAGCAACCACAACCTCAAAAGCACGGGGACAGTGCTTTTTAGTTTTAAGCCTGGAAAGAAAAAGCAGTGTCTTCAAACACACAACATACTGTATGTCCATGAGTTGTGAACTGTTCAACCAAAGACATGCAGCATTTTCCCTTCTGAGATTGTTTAATTTGAAAATGTAAAGCTATTCGAGAAAAAGAAAAGGTCAGAGGGAGAATAGTTTTCTTTTCTATCCCACTAATTATCTTGCGACCTCTAAGATTTATCTTGTGACACTTTTGTGGGTCTTAACCCCCAGGTTGTGAACCACTTATTTAATGAATGCTTTTGCTTTCACTCTCTTCACCCTTCTCTGGTCTGGATAAGTGGATGGATGGGTGTTTCAATTACACTTTGTGCAATGCATTAGGCAAGACGAAACCTAATTCTACAATGTACCAGACGAGAAGACGCTGTCCACCACAACACTACACCTGTCTTGGTTAAGACGGAGACAAGAGGGCATTTTAAGCCCAGCCTAAATGAGCATTAAATTGGATTATATTTAATCATTTAATAAGCATTAAATACAAAGAACATGGGGAGCCGTAAGAGCACACAACACTCCAATCAGATGACAAAGTTAGGAAGTCAGAGCAAGTGAAGGGAGTTTTTCGTTGTGTGGGATCAAAGTTCATTACAATGTCTGTTCCTTCTTTATTTATTAAGGTTGAACAAGACACAAGGCCTGTTGATGTTGTGTCTTAAATACTATTTGTACAAAAATCTGGATATATAAATAATCATTTTGTTCACCACAGCCCCAAGATTAGACATAATACATATTTTTCTTTCAAACTTTTGAAATTTGTTGTGGAAATGGAAAATGTGCAGGAACACTGATAAGAAAATCCTGGAAAAAATGTTGTCTGTTGCATTGTATAAAACAATTGTGAGCTTTCCAGTAACCATTCGTGCGCGTGTGTCTGTGTGTGTCTGTGTGTGTGTGTGTGTGTGTGTGTGTCTCAGTATCGTCCAGGTGAAGGAGACTCGGCTCACGTCTCTGACTGCCAACATCTTCATCGGCGTGTCGGTGCTGCTGCTGCCCCTCCCGCTGCAGTGGATCCCCAAACCCGTCCTCTACGGCCTCTTCCTCTACATCGCCCTCACCTCCATCGACGGAAACCAGATGTGTGACCGCATGGCTCTCCTCCTCAAGGAGCAGGTGAGAAAGTGTGTGTGTGTGGTGTAAGAGGGTGAGTCAATAAATGTGTGTGTGTGTGTGACCATATGTCGATTGCAGGGCTCTGCAGATCAAACGGTTGACTGGGTGCCCGGTGCCGGAAGACCAGAACTGAGTCAAATAATATTTGCAAATATAATTTTTTTTTGTTTGTTCTAATCTACTCAGAATACCAGGTGAGCAAGGTTTAGTGGCGTAAGACAGATCAGCCAGTAAATTAACATTATTATTTAGTGTTGTATTATTCTAGCCACATAAAGATGCTTTCTGACAACCATCTTCATTCGTTGTCCTACTGCTGAACCCCTTAACATGGTCAGTCGGATTAAAACATCAAATCAAATATTTTCTAAATACTTTTGCCAAAAAAGTAAATCTGGAAGAATCTCTTTTCTTGTGTCTCTTCTCCTGTGTGTCCGATTTAACCTTCCTACTGGAAGCAACACTTGCCTTTTTCCTCTTAACTGTTCTTAGTAACTTCACACTCTGGCGCCTCCAAATGGCAGTGAGAGGTAACTGTAACATCTGCCTCCCCTCACACATGTGTTTTGCTTATCGTTGCTTCACTTGGATGTTTGAGCTTCACTGTGCAGAATGATATCTGTGACACTAGAAGGCTGTTTCCACATTCATCTGCTGAAGGGGCAAAGTATCTCTGCTTATCTTAAATCTCAATTTAACACGTGTACATACAAGCAGGATTATTATTTTACATCACAACTAGTTTTGAAGCCAATCATTGGTACAGAACAGTATGCAACTTACACAAGTATGATGTGGAAACAAATACACTGAGAACGGTCTTTACAGTGAAGTAGGAGACATTTTGTGTCCGCTAGTCAGACGTTTGAAATAAAAACGTATTTACATATTCATCGATTTTAGATTTTTCAAGAGGGAGAAGGAGTAGATGTAATTATTATACGAATTTTTCATGATTATTAAACATTTTTATGGAAAAGCCATATCAGACACAAGCTATTATTCCAAGCAGAGGATCTTTAATTTCAGCGCCCAGAAATCCTGTAATGTAAGATAAGATACTTTATTGTCAACACAGTTGATAGGAATTTGCCTCGGTGCAGCTCTTAAAAACAGACAAAACACACACACACATAACTAAATAATAATAATGTCAACAAACTGCAAACAGTACAGTGTGATCAGGTTTAACAACCCAGGCATTGTGTGGTTCTTTAAACTAAAGAACAACAAAAGGATGAGAGACAAGTTACACACAGAGACACACATTAGTGCATCCAGCCTTTTCAGCCAAGACTCATTTTGTATTTCCTTTTTATTTACCAAAAAAATAGTTTATCTTATCGGTAAAGGTCAAGATCAGTCAAAGAAGGTTGTCATAAAATGTATATTTTTAATGTTTATCTATGGTTAAGTGAATGTCACTTTTCTGTACTGAATTTTTAAAACTCTTTTATCACTCAACATCACAATATTCAACGTGAAAGTAACAGAATCTCTTGCCTTAACAACAAGCTTCAGTCTTCTGACACATTTCAAGGCCTCAACTGTGGAGAGTGGAGATTTGCAGAGTCTTGTTTTTGTACATTACAGATACGATTGCAGGTGGTAATTAAGATTGTGAAATAGTTTTATTGGCGGAGTTATCTGGTAGTTTCTGATTTACCAACTCCTGTTCATACCCGACACCAGATCAGTTAGGGGAGCAGGTTTGTTTTTGTCGCAGCTCCACTTAGACTGGAAAGAGATTTTTACATGAAAATCTTATCGAGTGCAGGTTTAAGAGAGTATCAGCAGCTTCTCTCCTGTACCCCACCTCACACATTCACACACGAGACCCCTCATGCTATAAATGCACTTATTGTACTTTATAAGAAAGCATCCACTGAAAGCTAACTGTTATTTATGATCTAAAACCCAGAGTGCACTTCTTAGAGGCGTGTGGGCCTTTCACTTCACTTAGTCATTTCTTTAACACTGCAGGAGAGCCGGGGACAGTGAGGAAAAGAACCTCAGGGTAGATTGTATTTTAATCTGTCCTGATCCTCTCACCTCCTGCAGACATCTTACCCGCCCACCCACTACATACGCAAAGTGCCCCAGAGAAAGATCCACTACTTCACCTTCCTGCAGATGATGCAGCTGCTGGTTCTGTGTACGTTTGGCATGTACCCGATACCGTACATGAAGATGATCTTCCCTCTGCTCATGATCCTGCTAATTCCAATCAGGTACGACTGAGTGCAATTTTGTCCCAGAAAATGATTTTCTCAAGTGCTTTAAACCAGAATGGCATCCGGCAGCACGCAGGTAACGAGTGCTGTGTCTGACCTGAATCTGCCTCTGGATGAAAACCTTGCTGGGTAATAAAATAGGCAGTTCTAGTTTTATTCATTACATTTTGAAATTCTATAAAGAGATTTAATGTGTTTCAGCTGGAAATATTTGGCCGATCAGTTGAGATACAAATGTTTTTGCTGCAGTTCATCTACACTTACTAAACATAATGTGTGAAACCAGTGGCTGCAGCACTAACATCTAACAGCAGATGGGTGTTGTGCATTATATATGATCTTTGTAAATTCACAGAATATTTTAGCTGCACCCTTACAGCATCAAACTAGTGGAATATCTTCAATAAAAAAATGATGGTTTGCACTTGAAAATCTGTTAAACTTGAATGAAAGTAAGTACGTTTTATTTATCTAGCATTTGTATTTAGTTAGCATTAGTATTTTCATTAGGTTGGATTTCTGCATGATCTGTTTTATCAAAGTTTGTTTTTCAGATCCCCATACCCAAGTTTACTGAAACGCACTGTTTGGGGTTCATTAACATGAGAGTACCAATATTAATGATCCATTAAATCTTTGGGTTGCAGTGCTGCTGGCCCCACCCTTCCATTACATACCAAAATTAAAGAACATATATGCTACAGTATGTGCAAGCCTGATTAAAAACCTGAATATCATTAGTATTTCCAGTCACAACCATTGACAGTTCAGAATGGCTTGTTGTGTCACATATACCCTCTTTAACTGTTATTAAGGCTAACGTTATCATTTAAACCTGCAGTAATTGATTTTTTCGGGTCACTTGGGGGCAGTACAACGAGCTATAAAAACACTGACATATTATAAACTTTTAAAGTTGTTATAGTTAATATGGTGGCAAACAGTAGTCTGTGTCTAGTAGTCACTGAGCAATATCAGCATTCATTAAAGTTGTGTTTCTGGTGAATGACCTTCCTGTTTTGGTCTCCACCAACTCCTGAGGGAAATATCTGGCTTCAGTGAAGTTGCGGGACGTAAAACCAAAACGATTAGCTGAAAGACGTTAAAATGCTCTGACTGCAGAGTCTGGAGACAATTCTCCGTGGGTTCATCACTACAAGGAACACTTTTCACATACATTTGATCCATTGTTGATATAAAAATAGTGATTAGAGCAGCTTTAATGCAGACATCATGTACAGTTTGGACTGCCTTTCTTGTGCTGCCTCAACAGCTGCATTAAAAAGAAATAATTTGAAGATTTTAACTTTTTCCGTGCAAAGTATCATTTTGTAGTTGATGTACAGTGTATGCAGCATTTTCCCACCCACATCTCTAGTGCCATTGTTCACACTCACATACTCACATCAGCCACCACTGTTCACTGGTACTGCTGAGAAGGAAGTGATTAATCTTGTCTGATAAGATCTGACACTTTGGTGGTGAGCTGTTTTTTTTCTTATGTTTTCTTTCTCATTGCTGGCCTAACAAGCAACAACTGACATGAGTTCTGTCTGCTCTGTGTTTAGGAACAACGTGCTTCCTCATATCATTGAGGCCAAATACTTGGACATAATGGATGCCCAACACATGTAGCTACAGATGGAGACAAGTTCTGGATCCACAAAAAAAGACGTCTAGAATCTAAAAAAAAAAAAAAAAAAAAGTGAGGATTAAAAGAACAACAACGTATTTTTCAATGCAAAACTGTATGGAAGCAAAAAGGAGAAATACCAACTGTTTAGATTTTTGTATCCGATATGAACATTCTTACAGGTGAAGCACTGGAAACGTGGGTAGTCGTGTGAGGAGGAGAGATGAGAGCCGTAGGAAACGTTTTCCAAACATGGACAGACAGCATCTCTCTGGGGAAAAGTTCTACCGAAAAAACGGGACTGCCCAGAACTCCCTGTTTCACCTCCGTTTGACCCCGTCAGATTGTTCAGTGCCATATACCTCCATGTTCTCCTCTCACACCTTTACATTTTATGGAAACGTTAATATTTTACACTATCTTTACTGCAGTGTATTCATCTGTGTGTTAAGTTATGGGTAAGTGCTTAAAGTACTCACTAATGCTGTGTAAGTAATAAAAAGGCTGCCAGTGTACATTGTAGAGTACTTAGAAAGATGTAATGGCACAATGTAAGTATGAACAATATATTTTTTTGACACTTTGCACTCACATTGTGTTTCATTCTGGGAAATTTTACATACTTACACTGTGTTGATAAGTACTTAAATACTTTTCCATGGGTGACTTATCTGGTAAGAACACTGCATTTAGGCCACTGCAAATAATTAAATCTTTACCTTTTGTAATTCTGTCGTCGTGCAGTGGTAAAACCTTTACATTCCTGCACCTTTTAGCTGTGATTCCCCCCTTTTTGCTATGAAGGACATGTTTAGTTTCGAAGTCATTCCAACAAATGTCAGTGTTCATTAGGGAGAGGAAAAGTGTGTGTGTGTGTGTGTGTGTGTGTCATGGACATTACTAATCCGTCTCTCATCTAGCTTCCTGCCAACTCTTTAGAAAACCTAATTTTTAAGGTGAAATTTAATTACTCAGCCTAATAAAAAAAATACATTCCACAGGTCTATATTATATGTAATTATTTAGAACAACAGCACAAACCAAAACATATAGTGAAATCTTTATCAAATTATAAATATATTAGAATATATTATCGTAATATACCAAAAGTATTTTAGGTTGAATTCAAATAAAATATTTATTTATCATAATGACAGTTTATCTTTTAAGTACAAAGTGATTATTTTGTGTTTTTACCCCGAACTGGTAAGTAATCTGTTTCTGTTTGCTCCTTTACATTCCACAGTTACTGATTATTGTATTTTGAGTGTGTTGTCTTACATCTGGCTTTGCCGCAGTGTTTACATATCAAAGTCCCCTCCAGCTCCATGTCAAAGTCCAACACAGTTCTGGTGCATTGCTAGTAAAGGTGAAAGTCAGGTAAAGGTAAAAAATAAAATAAAATAAACATTTGTGGGCTTTGGATTCAACAAAATGCATCCCCTTTTTTATTTTTGTGAACAAGTGTTCAAAGATGAGTTTTAGCATAATCTGGTCTTGTTTTCTATTTAGATGTTATGATTAGATCGATGCTTGCAAACGTTGTCATGTAATAATCCAGTCGCTGGAAAGATTATCTTGTTATCTACAGTACAAAAAGAAGAAAAAAAAGAATTTCTAGGCACTGGTTTGCGTAAAGCATGAATCATCTGGGTTTTTGATACAATGTGATGCCAATGGACATGTATCCTACACAAGAAAAAAAACAAGTAGCAGACAGTAACTTCTCATTTAACTGAATGCAAAGCTCAATATTCAGCAATACTGTGTATAAAAACAGACCTTCACTGGTGAGGTGAGAGGACCCATCAGTGAAGCAAAAACAGGCCAGCTGTGTTTTTAAGACAGCAACTTTTCAGTCTCATGGTACAAAATCTGCTCTGTGCTGATTCAATTATTGCACACATCAAGGAGGAAAAAAAAGAAAAGTTTGCCTGTCAACGAGGCATTCTCGGTGCCAGATTTTATTACGGTTTAGTTGCTTTCCCAATATCCAAATGGCAGCTCCCTCATGCAGTTCTGTTCAACTTTGTCTTACAGATGTGAGAAAGATGTCCAATTTAAGCAGATGTCTCATGGCGAGATAGCAAGGCATGAAAGGAAAGCTCGGAAGCATTTACATAATCCTTGGACTAAGGCTTAAGATGACACTAGTGAGAGAGAGAGAGAGAGAGAGATTGTGAGGTATGAAGTAATATGTACAGTTTGCAATGCAAAGTTTAGTTTCTATCAACTATCCATTATAATCCATGGCAAGGTATTAGTTTCTAACTTTGGACTGAGTACAGAGATTTAACCTTCTTCTTATGTGGCAGTATTGTTGTTGTTCCTTGATATCTTCTCTGTACTGATGATTTTGGAATAGCAGCAAACTTCTCTCAGAGGACTTAACGTTGGATTCGGAGTGAAAGTCATACTACTCTGTTTGTGAAACCTTGACTCCCCTCCCCTCCTCCTAATTGGATTTGTTTGAAATTGCGTGCCGTGGTGTTTTGTTTCTTTTCCTTTTTCTTTTCCTGATTTCATATAGCCTACTTTTTCTAATCATGAATGTAAGATGTGTGGATTTTTATATAGCATACTAATTTAGGTGTAAAACAAAATCTGTAATTTTGTCAAAAAGATCAGCTATATTTGTAAGCTGTAATATGTAAAAACGAGAAAAAAAATGGTTATCAAACAGAATGTGTTGGTTTACTATAGTATATATACTGTACACTGAAAAAGAGAGACTATCTCAAGCTGTTTGCCAAATAAAAAGTAGTAGTGATGTAAAAATTTGTGTTTGCTTCTGTTCGTTGAGGCATCTGTCAGACACTTTGGACCGCAGCAAAATGTGTAAATGACAGTCCAGATTGTCATAATGTTTGATGAGCATATTTATGGCCTTTAGAGGAGGATTCCTTGTGATATTGTCAGCCCCCTGACCGATTCTGTAGCGCCAATTTCCTTTTGACCAACACTTGGTTCCATTATAAGGTATCATAAAAGGTCAAGTGCTAAAGTATGCAGTCCACAAGTCTGTTGTGGAGATACTCAACAAGACCGTCTCTTCATGTAAAGATTGTTTGGTACCAACCAAAATGTGGCGGCAGTACCAAGTATCCAAAACGGTCACATACTGAGAGCTCGCAGGTCAGATTTGTAATGTTATTTATGTAGTTTCTGATCACATAGTTCCTGATTTAAATCAAAATTTTGCAGGTTTTTTGAATTGTATTTTATTTAGACAAAGATTTTGTACTGATGCTTATGATTTATCAAAATAATGAAAAAAGGGGTTTTGTAGACATTAAAATGTATTCCCCAAGGTAAGATATTGGAAAATAAGTATTGTTTGGTATCAGTACTGAAACCTGGGTATCATATCGACCCTAAAAATCATTATCTAGCTCTAAAGATTGCAGGCTGGAAAAGTCTATAAGTGTGGCGGCTGCAGCAGCTCTCACTTGCTGTCTCTCCCACAGCTGAAATTACAAATACACCCTTTGCTGTACGCAAAAAATATCCAAATCGAATTGGCAGGTTGGCTGTGATGAAAGTTTGAGCAGATTTCATGCTCCCCAGAGAATTAACCCTTTCATCTTGCACCACCCTCAAGCCAAAATGTAAACCTTGCACACACAAAAAATGTCATAACGTGATAGGAATGTAATGACGATTGCTGTGGACAGTCATGCTCCCAAGAGGATGAACCCTTTAAATTTCACTGCACTGTCCCTGTGGTGTCGCTGCTGTCAAACGGGATTAAAAGCGTAAAGCTCTCACCACTTCCTGGTGCGGAGGGGAACCTTGTCTGTCTGCGGGACGCTCCGTCTCTCTGTCTCTCTGTCTTGTGGGCCGGGTCATGAGACTCCAGGGGCGGGTCTCCTTCAGCAACCTCGCAGCTGGATTTCTCTCTGCACCATCCTGGAGGCTGGCGGCTCTGCTGAGCAGCCAGAAACACGTGTTTCTGTCCGGTCGGCGCGGTGCGAACATGGCAGAGGAGGCGAAGAAGCTGGCCGCGTACGCCGCTGTGGATAACCACGTCCAGGTACAGTGGACTGTTCATACTGTCGCTAATATGTCTACATGTCTTCACAGCCTGCTCAGTTCAAATACAGCCATTTCTCCTCTTGGCTACTTCTTGCTCAGGTACTGCGCGCTAGCGAAGTTGGCTAATATCCAAACAGTGACAGAGTACTGTAGCCTAGCCTAGCATGCTAACTTACTACTCTTATCTAACTCGCACGGTTTGGAAATAAATTAGCTCGGTGTTATGCATGCTTGTGCCCGGATAGTGGGCTAACTATGTCGGGCATTAAGGACTAAATATACTAACCGTATGTTACAGCATGTGAGTGTAGCTTCAACTGATGGACAAGCAGAAACAGATGAGCTAGCTAACATGTTATGCATGATTTAAACTGTGCAGCCTGAAACTAGAAGCTGGGGCTCACATAACTTTACAGTGCTGTAATACATTGCATAATTAATAATAACGTAGCAGTTTGTCCTTTATACTGATTTTATAGTGAAAATGGGACACAGCAGGAGTTTATCTGCCTGATCCAGATGCTTGAATTAGATCTTGAGATCTATGGTTAGTTTATGAAATGACAGAAACAGTAAGACGTGGACACAATATCGTGAACATCTTTGCAGCCTGTTGGTATCAAATATAAGGAAAAAGCTTATTATGTCTGTGGCATATATGGTGTTTCAACTAGATGAAACACATTAAGGTGTTAATCGTAAACAAAACACCATGAACAGACACATACACGCAGTCCATCAGATCTGCAATAACTACAGTTCATGATATTGTGCCCATCACCGTCAGCCCACCTCCAGGAAAGTATGTGCCTATCTGCTTTTAGAAAGTAGCATCAGTTTGACTTCTACTCTGTCTCTCGTAGAACAACCAGGTGGTTGGAGTGGGCAGCGGGTCAACCATTGTCTACGCTGTGGACAGATTAGGTGAGTGAAACCATTATTATTCAGATTTGAGACGGCTGCTGCCTCGTGAAATTACACCCAGCCAACTGACTGAGTTTAGTCTGCTTAGGAGAGTTGATGTTTCATCACACAGACTACCTTTATGACTATCTATATGTTTTTCTGCTTTGTCATCACAAGTGGAATGATTAATAAATGCAGCATAATCAGCAACATTTAGATTTTTATTACCAATGCTCAAATTAAGTGCACTCACCATCCCTCTTTTTTTGCCTCCTGTTTATTCCAGCTGAGCGAGTGCGTCAGGAGAAACTCAACGTTGTGTGTGTGCCCACCTCTTTCCAGGTTGATTTAAGAGATTTTAGTCTTCTTTACAGACCAACATGACATATAATTATTTTCATCCTGCTGGCGTAATTCTGTGTACACAGTGTTTGGCAACAGCATGCACTGCAACATTGTGGCTTTGAGTGCAATTCATTACCACACACCGCCTTTTTCCTTTTTTGTCTAAACATATAAATGACACATTGATTCGCCATGACTTGCAAGACAATATGCATCCTACATTTCCAACATTTTAACTGTTTTAATGTATTTCACAAATGCAAAAGCCATCACATCTTTTCCTCAGCTTTTTGTCTCCCTTCCTTCTCCTGCTGTTTTTTGCGGTGGTCACATTTTCTCCCGTCTCTCCCCGCAGGCTCGTCAGCTGATCCTGCAGCACGGCCTCACGCTGTCGGATCTGGACAGGCACCCGGAGGTATGATTTGCAAATGAATCTGAAAGCCTTGGAAATGAGCAAGGGCCGCAACATGTTGGCGCTGGAATTGGAGTGCTGTGAAAATAATGCCTGTGCGACGTGTGCCATGAATGGTGGAGCTGCAGTTTCTAGATGCAGAGAATGGTTCAGGAGTCTTGTATTTGTTGTACCTTTTTGCTTTGTTTTCTGCTTGTGTGGTAAGTTGCCTGTCTTTATATTCCTCCCACACAGCTGGACGTGGCGATTGACGGAGCAGACGAAGTGGACGCAGATCTCACGCTGATAAAAGGTGGAGGGTGAGTACAGTTCAACACAGACAGACAGCAGAACTTCAACAGCGTCTCCTCTGCCTTCTGCCTCACACTCGTCCTCTCTGTGTCTCACAGCGGCTGCCTGGCTCAGGAGAAGATTGTAGCCGGCTGTGCTAAACATTTTGTTGTCATCGCCGACTTCAGGTTTGTATTTGCTAGTTTACCTCGAGAAGAGAAGTATAATTAGAGAGAGTGTGACAACATTTTTGCCAGCCCTCAAAGGAAAAAAAGATTGGTTAAATCCAGCTGGTTGACAGGCCGCTGTTTGCTGCCTTGTAGCTTTAATTGCATCTTTGTGTTTGACTGCGTTAGCGAAGCCATGAAAAAGCAAATCAGGAATTTTGTGTTGTGTTTTAGCTTTTCAGAACTACCAGTTAGTAGCATTGATGAAAAGGATTAGAGGTTTTTGCGTGTGATAAGCTTGTTTGAACTTTGGACAACTTGTTGAATGCTGTTACGCTGCTTTCACACAGCTAGAAACAACCAACGCCGCCTTCTCTACAGTTCTTTTACCTCGCAGATATTTTTGCGACACCTTTCCCGCATCAACTATTGTATGAACACATTTTACTGTGTAATTCTGTACCAAGTCAGATCCAGCAGAAAAGATCTTCTCACATGGCGCAGCTAAGGATAATAAAATATCAAAAGGGTCTTTAATCTGCATCTTTGTGATGTGTCTTTAAGAAGTGTGAGTCCAGATTTGGTTCTTACTCTAGTCTCGTTTTCTCCTCCCAGGAAGGACTCCAAGGCTCTGGGCCAGCAGTGGAAGAGAGGAGTTCCCATTGAGGTGATCCCCATGGCGTACGTTCCCGTCTCCAGGAAGATAGCCAAACGCTTTGGCGGGGAGGCCAACTTACGGATGGCTGTCAGTAAAGCAGTAAGTGGAGGACTGGTTTGACTCGTACTTCTGAATCCAACACTTCTCTTATTTTGCTGAGTTCATATCGGCTGTATGTTCATCTTTACTTCTTAGCTTTGCTTTGTGTGGGTATATTTCTGCAGTTTTGTTTCCTACAGTACCGTTGGATCCCTCAGGTTGGGTGCTGGGTGGCGAGACCTTTTCATGGTGACACTAAAACTTTACACTCGCCTTCCCAGAAAGGATCGGAGCAGCTAAAGCAGTTAGAAACCGCTTGGTTTATTAAAACATTTAATAAGCATTACAACCGGGGGGTTTTTTTATGCCCTGTGTGCTTTTTATGCAGGATCTTACTTACGATACATTACATTTTTACGTTGCATTTTAAAATAACAATAATGAAATCGAAGCAGGCACCAAATGCTGCTACATTTTTCTGGACTTGTGTGTGAGCTTTAAAAGTGTCCCGTGGAGTTTTTGACCTCTAGTAGCACTATGGAGCTGTTTTTTCATGAGTGGGTCCCCGTTTTGTTTGTCTTGTGCACGCGCACAAGGACACGCACGCACACGCAGGTTTCACATGATTCAAATCGGCTTTGTAAATGGTTTGTGTGGAAGGAAATGCGTTCAGCGCATTTGTTAGACCTTAAGGATACACACAGTGAGTGTTGGTGATAAATGCTGAATGTAAACACAACTTTTGTTTGTTCACAAGAAAACTCCACAGGGCCCCTTTTGAGGAAAGGCTTGTGACAGCAGTGAAAGGAGAGGCCAAAAATGACACCTCCACATTATCTGTTACTGTATCGGCCTCATTAACCGTCTGTAGAGTAGAACAGAAGTAATGATTTACCCCCTACTCAGTTTTTTTACATGAACAACATCCAGCGACGACGTAGTGTCTGTTTGTTATTCTGGTTCTTGAGGGTTTTTATTGTTCCTTTTGACTGTTTGGGCCTGGAAACAGTTTGTATATTAATGAGTGGACAAGGGTTTCTCCGGGAAGCCTTGATAGTCCCAAATATTCACTTAATAATTTCAGCGTTTTTAAACTGGTAAACCGCCAGTCAGAATCAGGTTTATTGCCAAGTAGGTTTACACATACAAGAAATTTGCTTTGGTATTTTGGTGCATAACAACAAACATAGCAAGTAGAGAATATAAAGAAAGATCAAGCAAGTCAAGAAGCATAAATAGAAAATAAAAAATGGACAATAAGATATGAAAACATTATAAATATAAATATTCAGCAGGTTAATTTTGAAGAGTTTCTGTTGGAAAGACTTCAGCAGTACTCATGTCAACAAATGAAATACTAACAACTGTTACTTCATGTTTTATTACAGTCATTTAATTCTTACCCTGAGCCACTGGAAAACAAAGATCCTAAAAAAATAACAGCTCTTCAACCGTCTCATGGTGATGGTTATTTTCAGTCAGCCGACACTGTAGCCACATGTGTGTGGATATCCTTTATTGACCACTTATCACAGCCTTTTGTGATCAGCGTCCATGTGATACTCAAATAGCTGTTCACATATTACCTTCTGATAGAGAAAGAGAGATTTTCTTGCATAAAGAGCCTTGTGAATGTTTTTTTGTAAGCGACTGAGGTCCGAGTCGTGTCTGTCTGGCTCTTAGGGTCCTGTGGTCACCGACAACAGCAACTTCATCCTGGACTGGAAGTTTGAGCACGCTCAGAACTGGAAGGAAGTCAACACCGCAATCAAGATGATTCCAGGTGAGGCGCTGACAGACTGCGGTTCTCGGTTTATGAGAGTCGAGTGCAGTTTGGGTTTGGTGTATCCTGCTAATCACCATCATCATCACCTACAGCCTTGCATAGGAAGCAATAGGAAACATTAGCACAATGCACAAAACCAGCAATCCAGAGGAAGCCTTGACCACTGTTGTCCAACAAAACGCTGTGTGTTTCTTTGTGCGTCCTCCTCAGGTGTGGTGGAGACGGGGCTTTTCGTCGGCATGGCTGAACGAGCCTACTTCGGGATGGAGGATGGAAGCGTGCAGGTTCGGGATCCTCCAGTCAACTGAGGGGTTTGCCATAATCACCGTCCCTCGCCTCCTTTCGAAGGACCTCATAATCTCACGCAAGTGCCGTGTTCATGATTTACAGCCGGTCTCAGACTGTGTTTGGACAGAGCTGCACCTCCTGCAGAACTGGACAAAACTGTAGCAGGGACGTTTTTCACACATCTCAAAAACCAGATCCGAGTGAGGATCACTTGATTTTTCTCATCCTGCAGGTGGTGCTTCTGATTCTGCGAGTTTTAAAGTGCCTGATGGGTAAAATCAAGTGCATCTGATATACATTTTATTTAATTTTTTTCAGTCTGTATTGTTGCTCAGTTTGGCTGCCTGCTCTCAGTGGGAGTGTTGGCTCTTCCTGTAAATTTGCAAGTTTGACTGAATGTCTGCAGAGCTGTGGTTCTCAACCGTCTCGCTGAATCGCTGCAGAGTGAAACTAAGGTGTGCCTTGAGATTGTATTTGAAGTCCTATTAAAGGTACATTTAAAAAGCTCATAATCATACCTCAAACTACTGCTATGCTGCTGCAAACAAAAGTCCACTAGTCAAGACATTGTAAGCAGTCAGAAAGCTGATATGCCTTGAAGTATTTTTGTTTAATTAGATCTCAGAATGGGGGAGTAATATGAGCGATACTACAACATAAAAAATTATACTTTTTTTTCAAGAAATTAGTTTCCCTAATTAATATGCTAATTTAAACAGCAAGAAGCTCCAAAAATTAATGAGATCGTTGACGATTTAAGGAAACCCTGTGGTGCAGGTACGAAGCTTCCTTTATTTGGTAATTGTGTTAAGAAGACGTGACACTGTGATGATGCAATGTAACATGTAATGCAGCACAGAGGTGGGCTGAAAGTGGGAGAAAGTAGATTCTGCTGGCCTTTCAAACACATGTCAACACATGATTTTCAAAAGTACAACAAGGAACAAAAACTGGTCCTTGCAGAGTAGAAAAGAACCGTGCAGGATGTACCAATGGGAAGTGTTGGCTTTGCAGTAAAAGGGTGGAGAACCATGAAATACTGTGAGAGTATGCACTTCCTGTTGCTCAAACATGCAGGCTTCACCTTTCCTTTTGCGCCGCCGTGTCACTGGAGCTCCCGGTTTTCTTTTTTGTGTCCTACAGCAGCTCATTGGTTCATTTGTCATCATCTCAACCATTCAGCCGCACTTGCCAACAAATCTACATCCTCTTTGTTAAGAATTATTAGGACTTCTGTACAGGTTAGACAGGTACAGCAACACACAGACAAAACGTGCGCATTTCAGGATTTTAACCTGGAAACGACTTCATTCTATCACATGAAAATCCTTAAAGTCACAGTTCAAAGAGCTGGCTTGAAAATTTTGGATAGCGGTTTAAATCACTGGCTAGTGAGGTTACATAGTCATGATATGGAAGTTCAAATGTAATTCTCCTTGGGTGTTCAATCTTAGTATACGATGATCTGGTTTCCTGCTCTGAGTGGAGACAGTGGAAATCTTTTGTGGTTTCAGCAGTTCCTGTAAAGTTACACTAGTCAGTAGCCTCTTGTGACTGTTTCACAGAAAACAACTGAATGTGTGTACTTTCGTGCATGTACCTCCTTCCACTGTGTTGGTTCTTTTTGTGCCTGTAAGTTACTTGCATGACAATGTCTTATTCCTTACACAAGGACGTCTGGTCACAGGAAGCCTTGTGCCATAAATGTAATTTCAAATATAGCTATAGAAAGACGTGCAGAACAGTTATGTAGCTGAACTCTGAACCAGTGGCACCACAAGTACATTTTATGTGCCTTTGCACGCCAAAGCAATAGAACAGATATTCAGATGTAGCAAAATGAATTGATTATGTAGCTGGTCATATTGTTGGATCTCAGCATCAGTGCTACATGATGTTAAAATCTGCATCATCAGGTTTTAGGAAAGACATTTCATTATATAAATGTATTACAAATGCAGTAGTTGAAGACAAAACATGAATCCCTGAGGTTTGATTTAATTTGTGTGCAGCTCTTAATAACAAACATCCAAAATATTTCATGTTTGTTTCACAAGGTCCTATTTTTATTGTGTCATTTCTAATTGAGAACATTGAAAAGGTGTTGCATAAGATCTTAAACTCAATGTGCAGCAGGTTTCAGTGAGATACTGTGTCTACAGCACAGTACTGTTGTTGAATTGTCTAAAAACACTACCACGACCCCTCCTCTCAAAAAGTGACCAGAAGCTCATCCTTCCTTTTCTCAAAGATTTAAATAGTCAAGTTGTTCTTTACAACCATCATTTGGTTGATAACCTTCATTTTGGAAAGCAGCTTTTCACTCTGCTTTTGGCTCACAATGCCTTACACTCTGGTTTTATTTTTGTATGTACAGCTCTGAGAGACTCAGGAGAACATCAAGGCTCGGGAATTTATTACAATCGAGCAAATGCAGTTGGCCGACACGTTTGTCTACAAGTCGCTGTTATTAGGTACGGGCAATGGGACTCTATTCCAGTCTAATTCTACTCCTGAATCAAATGGAAGTGGATGATTTTCAGCATGTATCGGCCTCAGTGGCGTGTAGGCAAAGTGAAAGTTATACGTGGCCCAGTTTGGGTCCAACACAAGTTGTACACCATGTTGGGATACTTTTGCACCAGCATTTGTTTTATTCCTTTCTTTACCAATTGACTGTGATAATGATTTTTCCTGTGAAGGTACTATTTTCTTTGTCAACCAATACAGGACCAAACTGATAAACGGTATGCCTCCTCATTTTATTTCTGATGATTCTGTGAAAACTTAATTGTTGTCATTCTGTCAATAACTTGATATGACTTGGTTCCAAAACTAGATACTAGAGCAGAAACAATAAGTCAACAATTTGATGTTTTTAGGCAAAAATGTCATACATTCACTGTTTCTAGCTTCGCAGATGTGAATATTTGCTGTCTTCTATGATAGTAAACTCAATATCTTTAAGTTTTGGACTACTATGTGGACTCGGGATATGGAAAATTGTGATATTTCACCATTTCCCTATCATTTATAGACCAATCCATTACAAAACAAAATAATCATTAAATTGATTGTTCGTTGCAGCCCCTTGTAAAAATCAGTAGGTGAGTGAGAAATGTTTTTGTAATTTGGATGAACCAAGCCTGTATTGCTTTGTAAGTACAGAATATTCTTCAAGTTTCATGCCAAGGATGATGGGAAAGTAAAGAAAACCTTAATGGTGCCGTTCTCCTTTATGGCCACTTGGGGGCGCTAGAAATGCAAGCAGCGGGGTGTTCACTCTTAACACAGCAAACTGGGGGTTCACAATGACCTTATATGCCATCTAAAATCATAATAAAATATATCCTACACGCATTGCGCAACTATCTGTACCGCCACAAATGCTTTATGATACGTTTAAAGTAACTGTCATGCAATATATATTTATAAAAACATAACTTGGAAACTTGAAAGCTTCGTGGATGGCATGCAGTTTTACATAAACTAAATTCCTTAACGCTTTCCGAGTGTTTAACAAACATTATGTCAGAGCCCCATGTTTGTTCATCCGCAAGTGACAAAACATAACTCGTGATCAGGAACAGGAAATGTACCTATCATCTACAACGAAGCCACGTTGAAGCTTTCATACCGACTAGCTTGACAACTACTCCTGAATGACAGCTGAAATAGCGAATCCAGTGCTTACGTTGAGTCCGCGAGGGCAGAAATCGACCAATAGTGTTGCTGCTTCTCGGCATTGTCTCTCCTATTGGTCAGACGACGACACATCGCGCCAATCATATATCCGTCACATGATTCGCCATCGGGGACTTTTTTGCGTCACCTTTTTCGCCCGTTGTGTGTCAGCCGGCAGTGCGCCTGCGTTGTTTTGACAAACAGCGGTTTAGCCAATGAAGTGCACTGTTTGGGGGGCTGGAACGTTCTGATCCCGCCTCTTTGAGTGGCAGACATCTGATGCAATCGTATTCTGCTTAGTATGCGAGTATGCGTGATTGACAGCAAACGGCGCAATGAGAAGCGGTTACATGAATGTTTAACGAACGTACGGATTTTACGGCCCAATCCTAGTGTAGAAACAAGGCGGGACTTCGCGTTACCAAGGCAAGTCTGGAGTCAAGTATAAAGGGAATAACATGGTGTCCCAGTGGCTGTTTATGTTTACTTAAAGAGCAGATTTGAAAGGGCGTTTTGCAAGACACAACGGAGTTTTCTTTGTAGTTACACTGTTTTTTTTGCACTTTAAGTTTTTTATGTTAAGATTTACAAGGCCAGTGGCATGTAAATCTCATATTTCACTAATGTGCCAGTCTTACAAATGGAAAGGGGGCTTCACTTTGGAAACGTGAGCATTTCCCTGGTGCTCCTACTGTTGCTGAAAGCGCTCATCGGATTCGGGACTCAAACTCAAACTCAGGGCTCCGCCATCGGGAGGGAGCCGCAGTCCGCTACCCGGGGTTCAGGTTCGACCTCGGAGGAGGATGGTGCAAGAGTCATGGAGCGGGGATTGGAGAACGTAGGCGCCCCGGTCATCGTAGCAGACGTTACTGTGGAGGACGATGAGAACGGGTCGACCGGGGAGGCAGACGAATCACATGGAGAAAGTAACGGAAGCGTCCGACCGACGAGGTAATTTAAACAACCAAGTCTGAAGTGTAACGGACTGCTAGAAGCTAGACACACATTACTTGACACTTTCAGCAAGACACGCACATTTAACAGCTGTAAAAATGTGGACAACCTCGAAAATAACACACATATGAAAGCATGAACAACTCAATTTCTTTTAAATTAACTAGCTAGCTAGCTAAAACGTCGAATTAACCAGCTAACGTACGTAACGTGCTTTGGGACGCATGCAGAGTAGTCCTCCACCTCAGCGCTGCACTCAAAACTTGTTGTGGATGCAGTTGCTTGCTTGCTTGTTTGTTTGTGTTCCCCCCGATTCATAAATCTTGTTTTAACGCGTATTGTCCCAGCTCATCCCCCCCGTATTCTTGAGAAATTCCCCAGAAAGCAAACTGTCAGAACAAAACATGAAAAACAACTCGTTGACGAGCGAGTTTGACTCGTCTCCGATACTGGTCGGACTACAGTTTGAATGGAAATCGCCTGTAAAGTAGGCGCATATGCGGTTAACCAGACGTAGGTACATTTGTGGTTATTTGGCATACCAGTCATAGTGTGCTGATAAAGGGGAACCTTTTTATGAAGTGGGCATGTCGGGGCTAAACGCGCTCTAGTTCATCGACCAGAAAGTTTGTGAAGGACGATGCACCAGCCCCCCTGCGCAGGTGGTTTCCAAAGTTTCCAGCTTGAAGCTGGGACATGTCATGAACTGGCATGGCTCGGTTGTTATTTGGGTTTGTTGGAGGTTGTGTCCACAGACCCGAGCACTTCCAAACTGCAGTTGGTTCAATTTATGTGATGAGTAAACAAGTTCTTGTTTAACGGAAACATGATGCAATGGGCAGTACCCTACCTGCTTTATTTCCGGGGGGTGCTTGATCTTGATTTTTTTTTTTTTCTCTCCTCATTCGGTCGTCAGTTTGCACTGTTGAGTTAATTTGCTTTCCATGTATCATCACGCAGAAATCACATTAGGCTACATGAAGGGAACATTCCTAATCTCTTGACAATAGAGATATCATCCTCTCATGATCCACCGCTTATCTCCTCCTGTCAGCAGATTCTTATCAGCTACTTCTTCTTAGCTGAGAAAAGTAAAGTTGGAAAAAAACAAAACATTAGGATTCTGTTTATTTAATTAACCTCAGTTAATTGGGAATTTGGGATAATGTTTGTGGTCATTTAAAACTGTGACAAAGTGGCTCTGTAGCACAAGGATCAAGATTTCATACTGGATCTAAAGTGCTTGGCTTATCATGTTGAGATGCTGCCTGACTGCTGGGATCTGTTGAGATTTAACAACATAGGAGTTACGTGGGGTTAGTTTTGCTTAAGATACAATATTATCCTAGTTAGGGAATTTGTGTTGGACATAAACTGAAAGCAGTTGCTGTAAATGAAAAGCAAACATTTGGTGGGTGCTCTGCTCTTGTACCAAGAATACTAATAAAACATGACAAGCGCATGTTTTTGTTTTATGACAGACTATCGCGTAAAGGCATGTCACTCGGCTGAGAAAATCCCCATGATCCTGCCAGTCAAAAGTTTACGGCTTCACACAGTGCACAGGTTTACCGAACCCTGTTAAACCTGCTGCTGCTGCTGCCCAAAGTGAGATGCAGTTCTTGGCGCAGTGGGTAGGGCATTGATTTTGTCTTCCTTGGTAAACAGTAGGTTTCGCCCACCTTAAATGTTTGGCGCAGTGTGTTCTTCATGTTACTTATCTCTGCCATGTTATGCTTTTTTTACCAAGACCATTACAGATGCTTTCGACTGTGATACAGCTTCTAGAATCAGTCTTACTTCAGTGCCTTTTCTTTGTTGAAGCATATCGGGTCCTGCACTAAATTATTCTCTGTGTAGTATTATAAATGTGCTGTCTGCTTTTCAAGAGAAAGTTGGATTAAAGTCGGTCATAAAATTGAAAACAAACCCTTTTTTGAAGGCTTTTGGTGCTGTATCTTGCCTTAATACTAAAACTTGTTCTTGCTGGTAAAGGTGCAGCATGTTTCCCATTTGCTGTCAACTGTTTTAATGTTGAGGCTCGCTTAAAGGCTTTCTGACAACCTCCAAAGCATCGGATGTTAGTTCTTGTTATTTGGGATGCCATGCAAACCCAGCTTTGTCACAACAGGGAGCTACTGAGCACGCTGCGCAGTCAGCACCGTGAAGCTCAAGTCGAGAGGAGTAAGTGTGGTTAGTTGTTGTACCACTGTTTACACCCAGTGCACCACCAAGGACACAAACTTATAAAGAACTTGAACAAGGATAAGGCTGTACAGTATCAAGAGGAAATCGAAAGTAATTAGCAGAGCGGTTTGCTCAGATAGAAGCCTGCTATTCCCCTGCCAGGCACCTCAGCTGCTGCAGGAAAACTCCTGAGTGTCATCCTGCTGTTGGTCACACCCTGCCACTGCTCGCTTTCTGTGGCAGCATCTATTCCTATACAGTATACCTAGCTGTGCGTGTCACTTTCTCATGGTTTCTGTTGCAGTTTGCCTTCCTTTCTCACTTTGTCACAGTCTGTATATCCTACTTTGTCTTTACGTTCTCTCATGATCTTCCTCTCATATTCAGTTTGTCCAACTACGTATTGGCTGTGAGTCATATATCAATCACATTTTCGGTAATATGTTTAGAATACATTGTCCATAGTATTAATTAAGTTTAAAGTATTTCTTTCTCTCTTTTGTTTTGGTTTATTACATCAGAACTATTGTAGAAATATTGAGGTCTCAAAGAACATTGTTGTACGTGTCTAATTGTGTAATAACATTGAACTAGGTTTTATTTCTGCCAGTTTTCAAAAGGCTGCCACAGAGGGTATGAATTTACACGCCATCACAAGAACACAAACAGTAACACTGATATGTAGAAGTCAACGAGATAAAGACTGAACAAAGTGGCTTGTGAGGCAGATACAGCAAGAATGAAAAGGTGAATTATTCATTTAAAAGCCTGTCTGTAAAGCAACAACAAATGTGGAAAACATGACAGATTTACCTGAAATAAGAAAACAATGAACTTGAACTTGGTTTTCCTGCGATCACACCCTGTCTGTCTCTGACTGTATGTCTTTGGTTAGGTCTGTCTCTCCCTTGCATTTATTCTCTTTTGTCTCTCGCTCTCACCTTACACTTGCTCCTTTCCTTGTGCTCTCCCTTACCTTCACACATACACATTGCTTTTTAATGTCACCCCTTGAGTATATATACTACTCTACTCCATGTTCTGTTTCCATCCATCTGTCAAGAGAATTGCCGTCGATCTTTAGAAATGTCACAAGAAATGAAACATGATTTAGGTGTTTTTGCCTTCAAGTGGGCCAATTTAAACCAAAAAGACTTCCTAAATGTCAGAAAACAAGAAGAATGAATTCATTTTGAGCAAGTTGTTGTTAAGTATCACTTTAGCAGTATGTCTTGCATAAAACAGTACTATAAACAAAAGCATGTCATGGTTTGTGTTGAGGATAGAGATTTTAAACATCCAAAGTAATGACTTAAAATAGGAAAAATACAGAGGAAACCCAGCCATCACTAAGTATGAAACAGTAAAATTGAACCCTTTTTGGGAAGTCATCGTCTTAAGGCCAGCTTTAATTAGGTCAGCCTTTCGAAAACGCATCGCCACTTCCTTCTGTGACCTTTCAAAGCTTTACCTGCAGCTGCTGCTGTTTTCCAAGTCAAACAGAGCAGTTCCTGTGATAATAAGTGCCACCCTGCGACAATAATAAATGCTAACACACCCTTGATCATTTTGGCTTGAGAAACAACTTGAATAAAGTCAATATTAAAAGAAGAAGAAGAAAATCATGACCTTGTTCATGACACAAAATTCATACCAGTGAACCACGTACTCCACTTTGGAAGGACCCTGGCAACTTTAGTGCTTTGTTGACAATATGATAACTCTTACAGCCTGGATCTCTTTGTGTTTTATTTTCTTCCAAATGAGATTTTGGAGTGGAGTACTTCAAACACAGACTCTTGAAAACATTTCATGCGGACAGCTTGAAAAACAGTCTACGCTCAGATGTCAACATTTATAAGTTTCTGTCAGTTGCAGTTTTTTTTTTTTTTTTAAATTCTCGTTCCCTTCTCCGCCCCTGTATCCTGTAATCTATAAATATTCTAGATGTTCGCTTTGATCCGGCCTTCACTTTGTGACGAGAGCTGCTGTCGTGTCAGCTGACGGCTGTCACCTCACCTTTAAACGCTGCCATCTATATGTTACAAACTCTGCTCTGGAGACTTGGTGTTTACATCTGTGTCTGTGCATGTATATAATGTGTGTGTGTGTGTGTGTGTGTGTGTGTGTGTGTGTGTGTGTGTGAATCATGCATGTGACTGCACTGCCAGGTTTGATGCCTCCGCAAGCGAGCGCTCCGTCGGGGCCTTCAGCACCTTAGGGACCACTTGGAGGTGAGAGGACAGCAGCTTTGTTTGAACCTGCTACCCCCCTCCACCCCCCGCCCTCTGTACCCNCCCACCCGCCCCCCACAGCCCCCTCCCACACCCCCTTCAGGGCCCTGTAGCGGCAACAGCTCTTCTGGGCCGCCGTGTTTGCCGGCTGGCTCCCACCAGCCTACTGCTTAGCAACAGCCAATCCGCCAAGCCGGGCTACTTGTCGGCCAATTGCGTTGGAGAGACGGGCTAGTGCTCAGAATTTGAGTTGGCCGCATGGGTCTGGCTATAGTTAGGTAACGAAGGAGGAGGAGGAGATTTTTTATTTTTTTTTGTGGGAGGGGAGAGTTCATTTCCTTGTTTCTTGTTTTTTTTTCTCTTACTTTGTTTCAGTAGCCAGTTCTCTGTAACCAGGGAGATGTTGTGGGTTTTATTAATAGCAACTGTCCCAAAATAACAGGTCAAGATGAAGATGATTGAACTCCTTCTGGGAAGTTTTTAATTGAGCACTTTAAACTCAGTCCGTGTACAGCAGTTGTTTTACATTGGAGAGGTCTGAATGTATAACTCAAACTGCTAAACTCAGTGCCACTTCAAACCAGCTTATATAATCTCTTTTCACCTATTTTATCCTCATTGTCTTTTCCTTATGTAACCCTGTTTTTATTCGTGTCTGGTGCTGCTTTATGTCTTATTACTTATTTTATTGCATTCTTTAATAATGAGAAGTTATTGTTTAGTGTGCAGAAGTTGCCTAAAACCAGCAGTTGCTGATGTTGGGATGTAATGACCTTTAGTGTCTTTGTCACGGACTTCCTGACTTCCTTTGCACTTGATGAACACTGTCTGGGTTTTAGAAGCGCTTATGATGTTTGTGGGTTGTTTCATGTGTAGTGAGAAGAAAGAAATAGTAACCGTGATTGCTAAACAATACTAGTTTTGAATATGATTATCAAGAGGAATGAATTTATTAGGTCAGTGGCTATTTTGGTAAGTCGGCAGGACCCATCCTGCAGCACTGCAGTATGGGTGGGGCAGAGGCAAAAAGGTGGGATACTCCGAGAGGAGGAGGAGGAGGAGGAGGAAGGGAGGGAGTGGAGGATGAAAACAAGGAGTTAGCTGGTAGTCAGTAGGACCATGCTGTCTTGTTTTCACTCTCGATGGCTCCTCACTGCTTAGCAACAACGAATCAGATCCTCGGATCAGAGCTGCAGCCCAGCCAATCAGCCGGCAGGAGCGTGGCGCCATAGAGTTTGGATTTTACCACGTGTGAGATGATACTGGTTGGAGAGGAGAGCGCACTTATGCAGGAGAGGGTGATGGCAACACTTTTTAAATGGTGTGTGTGGGTTTTTTTATGCTAGCTCCACACCCTTTGCTCTCTGTTGCGGTGGTCTGCTGCAGTGACCCTGATGGATGTGAGGTCAATTTTTAAAGCAGACTGCACATGCAGGTCTGTCACTCAAGTCCTCATTAATCAGGCTTCAACTGCTGTGACAAAGACATAAAAAAAATGGTCAACTGTTTATTTAATTGGTTCAGAGCAGAGTTATATAAACACATTAGGCTGTGTCTAAGTGCTGGTGTTATGTCATCTGTGATTATTAATGTCTCTGTAGGCTTACTGGCACATTACTGCCATGTCAATCACCTTTGTGACAACAGAGGTGGAGTTTGTTTCCTTTTTTTAACTAAGACAATTGATCTAGTCATTGTAAGTGATCATTTATTCCGGGCATTGATAGGCACATGGGAGCGTATTATTCATGTTTGCCAAAGAAAAAAAAACGGCTTCTGATTTCATGCTGTGTTGTGCTAACTGCCTGCAGGCCCTTAAGCCTTAAAATATCCTGCATTGAATTATGGGATTACCTCAATTAAAAGATTTAAAGGGCTCTGAAAGACTTTAAAACTTGCTACGTTTGGTATTCGCTTTCAGAGCTTCAAGTATTCCTTCTCACTGTAAACAAATTACGATTACTGGTATTGTTTTTACATATCTGGGATAAAACTGGACTTCACTGGTCTAATTCTGATTCTGAATTAATAATCTCTAATTAAATGTTTAAAACTTTCCTCCTCTTCGGCTCATTCCTGTGGCATTACCTATCAGAATGTGCACAGTTTAAAGGAATGCACTTGACTCTAGTGCAGCTGGTGGTGCTGGGTGCGGCCGGCTCAGAGCCGCATCCATAACTTTCTCCCCACGTGCTCCCCATGCTCTCATATTTTTGTTCTGCCACTGCACGGCAGGCTGGGTGGCAGCTGCGCGGCAGCAGAACTCCACACTGCAGCGTGCATCCAGGCTGCTCGTCTGTTGCATGGTTACAGGCAGTCCTGCCTTGCCATTGGCTCAGGGTCTACAGAGCTGCCCGCACATTGGCTAAGGGAGGAGAAAAACACTGCTTCCATTGGCTGCTGCGAAGTGGCAGGCTGTTGCGATTGGTCTGGCTCGGCGGCTCCCGCTCCTTGGAGACTCGGCCTGTGTAAACATCCTGGTTGTTTCTTTCAATGGAGTGTTTACCAGCAGCTCGGTTTTGCCCGTGTGTGTGTGTGTGTGTGTGTGTGTGTGTGTGTGTGTGTGTGTGTGCAGACTGAGGCTGAGTGTCTCTGAGGAGCAGAGAGACTGGTGAGAGTGCGGCTAATTGGCTCCCTGCTCCGCCATACGCTTTGTGATTGAAGAAGCCCTCTGCACTATTATGACACTTTGACAGCATTACAGGCGAGGATGCTAACAACCCGCAGTCTGTTGGCAGCCTCACTAACTCTCACTCTTTCTCCTTCTACATTCTCCATTCCAACGTCTTCTTCAGTGTCTCCGCCGCCTGCATGTGCCACAGTCGGCAGCAGTAGCCCCACAGGCTACATGTTATCCCTTTGGTGACGAGCCGAGCAGCGGTGTCTCGGGGCTCAGACGTGGAAAATAAATTGCCCTGAGTTCTAAATGATACAGCAGGGCTGTTTGTTTTGTTGGAGTTGTTTTTATTGTTTGGTTTAGTACTATTTTTGTAGCCTTCTCCTCCGCTGCTCGTTCTCACCATTACCATCATGATACCTAAATTGTAGAGTTAAGTGCCCCCTCCCATCCCAACCCTCCTCTCTGCTCCTTCTTATCCTTTATCTGGAGTACAAAGAGTCCACAGAAGCCTTTGATCTCCCTCTCAGAATGAAATTATTCTATCTCTTGCTCACCCTCTTTCCATCTCTGAAGTTGAACTCGATGCTCTCAGTGACTTCGTCCTCACTTCTACATTCACAGCATGACTTGGAGGGGGCGGGGCCGGCCGAGGGAAGGCCGCCAAAAGCTTCCACCCTCTCAGAGAGCCGACTGCTTAGCAACAACCAATCAGCCTAATATTTTTGGCAGGGTGTCGCAGCCAATCGAGAGGGTGAGAGCGGGCTTTAGCGCTCTGTTTTTATTGGTGGCTGAGTGGAAAAACAATGTTGTTCTTAGTACTCTACACTTCAGTGCTAGTGACGAGGCTGATAATGCTAAGAGCAGATTTGGGGAGATAATCTTGCCTTTGATGGGGCTGAAAGACACATGGCTCATTACTGTTAAGTGATCCTATTTGCATTTTTATGCAAACCTCCAGCTTCAGTTAGCTGAAACAACTAGTTGGTCCAGAGCAGCAGTTGTAACTCCCAGTGACTACAGTGAAACATAAGAGAAAGCTTCCTAAAATTGATTTGCACCCTGTGAAACAATCCATGTCTCAGTTATCCTAAGGCTTAAACATCCTTGAACATGCTCCTTCATGACTGAAGTGAAATCAATAAGGGATTATAGCTGGTCAATAGCAATCCACCTGCTCAGTCTAAATGATGGGTAGTGCAGGTGAGGTGATGCCAATATTAAATACACTCAGCTTAGTTGACAACTGTCTCAGTGCACGTAAATAAAGATGATGGATGATGCCGAGCCCGTGTTTTCTTTATTTCCACATTTTTTCAGTCTGAGCTTGGAAAGCGAATAAGTGTAACACTGTCTCTCTCTTCCCTCACCAACTGCTGTCTAGTTGCCCCTCGAGGGAGGCAGTTAAAACCCCATATGCCCCAGTGGCCAACAGAGGGAAGCTGCTTGGGTCCTGTGTGGATGTGAAGCAGTGGGTGCTCAGAGACAACATGTGTGCTCAGTCGACCCTCGCTGGTTAAATAAAGCTAAAAGCCCCATTGACAGCATCTCCTCCAGACAGATACAAATCAGTAGTCAGGAGGTGGCCCCTGCCAGAGCTCAGGACATGATTGACAAGCAATGCGGCAGAACCTTTAAGAGTTAGGCAAAAGGGTGGGGCTGGATGTCTCGATTAATTCAAGTCAGTCAGACTGTTTTTAGCCTGGAGTTACTAGACGAAAGAGAGAACTGTTAACAAATCTTGCTGTGTCGGCACATAAAGAGGGATAAAACTCATTTGGAGAATTTGTACTTTACTACTGTCCCTCACCAAGTAAACTTTTTGGTGGAGCTACAGAATTAATTGGGGAGAAAAAAACTAAAATGTAAAAATCCATCACCACAATAATTTTAAAAATCTTTTCTCAGAGGTAAAGCGCACTGGTGCTGCGAGAAATCCTCATCCCATACATCATCTAAGGAAAACACTTTCACCCCCTGCATCTTATTCCCCTCCTGCATTTTATTTTTAGCTGCTCACTGTGTCTCTGCCAACATTGGCTCTGAATGGAAACGTGGAAAATACGTCCACTGTATTTTACAGTAACAGTGGACATATTTATATAATTTTTGTGTCTTTCTTTTAGTATATCATGAAAACCAATTTTTGAGGATTCAAAGTAATTTTTGCCGGTGATGGCCAAACTTCTTTCATTATATCCAACAGGATTAAGACAGGGTTTCATCCATGCTCTGCTTAAACTTACAAAGACCTGTGAAAGTGAAATTATACGAGTCTCTGAAGGGTTTGGTTGTTTTCTTAACAGCACTGATATGGTGTTTCTCTGAGCTGTCATCGTGGGCAGTGAAGCCAATATTTGTGAACACTAATTTTCTGCCAATGTTGGAGAGCCCAGAAGAAAGCCAAGACTAATCAGAAATGTCACTGAACGAATCCATCGACTCGGAATAAAAGACGGTCTTTGTCGATACATAAAACATTTATTTGAGGATTTGCATGTAAAATGAGCCTAATTTTATGGCAGTAATAACAGTTTTAAGCCTGAGAAAAGGTACCATGTCAAATCCCCCTGTGTACTGTTAACAGTCGCTGTTACCATCTGTTTCAGAGCATCATCAGTGTGCTTTTCCCATACCTGAAGTGTCTTTTCTGACAAAAAGGGGATAACAATGAAGTCCACTGTTTATAAAATGAGCACATAAGAAAAGCAAATTATTTTCAGTACTCATAGAAAGGAAATCAACCTTGTCTGCCTGCTAGCTTTGGTTTTTTATTTGATTTTGAGACTGATCTTAAATTCAATCCCAGGTGGTTTCAGTGGCTTGCTCTGTGGGACGGCATGTTTTAGACTCTGATAGAAGTTAGATTAACAAAAGCTTAACAGAGAAATAGTGTGGATTAGTGTCAGTGATTGAGTAGTTTTTTTAATCCAGTTCGTCCGTCCATTTCTTACAAAGTTCACTCACCTGCAGCTCTTTACAGTCCTTTACAGCCCACGTCTCTTCATCCAGCATTTCAGCCATATTTGATGTTTTCACATGGTTTGCCTTTGCTGTGCGCACTACAACATAAATGAAATTGGTGCACTTTTGATGGATTCCTTTTTTGGTTTACCAACAACTGAGAATTCATGGTCTCACACGTTCATACTGTATTTTTTATGGAAATAAGTCGCTATGTGTAGGGTGCCTGGTGAGGTCTAATAATCCTCAGGTCTGGTTCCATCTTTAATCAACATGCCACCCAATCTAGCTGACAGGATGGGTTTGTCGTGGCACAGGTGTGCTGTTGGCTGCAATTGAAGGTCACCCTGATTGCTAAACAAGGATGGGGACTAGAGAGGGAACATCTGCACCACCACTTAACAATTCTTTGTCCTTTAGTGTCTTGTCTGTGATGGCATTAAACTTAAACCCCCACTGGGAAGATAGGACAATGCACTTTTTTCTTTTAATGTAAAAAAACAAACCGCTTGCAGAGACTGCTACCTTGACAAGTGCAGGGCAGTCTTGTCAACATTGGTGCCCAGGGCTGAGAAGAGTGTAGCCTTGCTAGTATGTAATGCTGCATTAAGTGTCCACAAATCCTTATTGGAGAGTGTGTTGAAGTCTTTGCGTTCTGTCCACAGGTCTCTTGTGATCATCAGTACCCTGGATGGGCGGATCTCTGCTCTGGATCCTCACAACCAGGGCCGGAAGCAGTGGGACCTGGATGTCGGCTCAGGGTGCCTGGTGTCCTCAAGCCTCAGCAAACCTGAGGTAGACCACCACCTTTGTTTCCTTTGCATTTGTATTCATTCGAATGAGGGGACAATTAGGAAACCTACCTAATATTCAACAGGCACACATATGGAAGAATGTTAATGCAACAAAAACCTAGAGTTATTGCCCCTTTTGTGTACTATAACGAATAAAGATGCTAGTCCGTGTATAAAAAAATAAATAATCCAGATTGGTAGACTAGTGCTATGAAGAATCCCCCTTTCAGTTTTATCTCAAATGACCCATAAATACGTAGAGTCAACCACAGCCACTTAAACAGGCGAAACAGACATTCTTCAGCTGATTAAGATCTACCAATAGATGAAAAAGTCAATTTCCATAGTCTTGAGTATGAGTGAGGTTAAGGATGCAGTCTCCTCTGAGTCTTTGCCTCAAAACAAACACCATCCCTCCCGGCTTTCTTTCTGTAAACTTGCACTTTGAACAGTCAACCAAGGGTTGGTGTTGCTTACATTCATTTCATGTATACACAATACACACCAGACATACTGTACACCCCCACATAAATCTTAGAGTAGCTGTATCGCCTGGAGGATTAGCCTCTTTGTTGACTGTAGTGGTTTACACATACAAGCATAGCAAGACCCTCGTCTGTACATGTATACAGAAGCTTAAACCGCCCACACCAACATGCTGAAAGTGAAATGTAGCCCAGAGCGCTGCTCTCCGAGATACATACTAGAGACGTGCTCTCGTGGTTTACTTTGATGTGGACTCGCTCTGTGTCTGTGTGAGTTTTGCCTCAGGGAAAAAGCCTCTGATACTAACAAGGGTCTGGGTGGCTGCTGAGATCAGTTTAATGTTAGTCTGCTGGTGCTGGTAAGGCATGTTTGACTGTAATGAACGCTCATATAAATGCGTTTCTGCTTTATTAGTCCGGTCTTCTTAGTCTAGAACCAGTTCATGAAGTTGAATACCTTTTGACAGGTGGGGTTTTTCTAGAAAAAAAGCCTGGCTCATAGGTTGTGATATATCTTATGTTTCCCACAGCAGTAGGGTGATTGATCGGAAACCAATCGGTGGTGGGTAACACAGATAAAAAGCCAACCCGGACTGGGGTTTGATTGACAGGTCACTGGTGGGAAGTAATAAGTAAGTAAAAAGCAATGAGCGCTTGGTTCAAAAGATAAAATAAGCAGTTTCAGCTGCTCTTCAACAATCCAAATATAGCAACTTCAGGGTTACTCACTATGGAAGAATCTCATTCAAGTGTTTAAGAACTTCCCACATTAGTGAGTGAAGTGGTTCTCAAGCATGTGCCATTCAGCCTGAGAAGTCTGAAGCCTGAAAAGTTCACTAATTAGCAAATTAGAGAGAGGGAACTAATCGCTGAAATTGGCCGCAGTAGCGTGGGTTTGGAATTTATAAAAAAAAAAAGATTGTGCTTCTTAATTGCACGTGGTTTTGCAGACTGCTGTGTTTTGAGATTCAGAGAATCAGAATTCATGAACCTTTTTATTCAAGGGGCCGCAGAGGTTATAATGTGGAGAACCCCCTAAAGGTTCTTCAAAGCGCGTAGAGACTGTGTGAGCACAGTATAGCTTCTCCACTGGATGCACCAGAATGTAAATTTGAACTTGAATATAAAGTTGCACCCCGCTATACTGAATTATAAGATATCATACTTGTTATATGGGAACTGCAATTTTGGTGATTTTCATGCCATCAGTTGAAGGCTGACATGATTATATATGGTCTGATGGAAGTCTTCAACTTGCTTATGAATCACTTTAAAAACTCAAAAAAAATGTTTTTAAGCTTAAAAACTAGGCTGTTTTTTTTTTAGTTCACGGAAAATTGACTTCAGACAAATTGTTGGTTTTTCCACAATGTCAGTTTGTTTTCCTATACTGTTAATTTGACTTTCTTTTTCCCCCTGTCTTCTGGAAATTTAATTGTGACAAAACAGAAGTAGCTTACGTGGACACATGCATATACATGCAGTGTAAAAAGTCATATAATTTCACACTTCATTGAAACAAAGATACATTTCTGGACAATGACTCAATTATTGTAAATGTGAAAGTCTCCCATCATAATACAACAATAAAGTAATTAAGTACTTAATAACAAATACTGTACTGTATCAAAAATAAAAATGTTTTTGTAAAAAGTGCATTTTATTAGGAATAATAACATAGAACTAATCAGTGACATCTGTGAGGTTTTTGGTGAAACTAACCGCAGCTATGAGATCATAACAGCTTCATAACTAGGGCTGCAACTAATGATTATTTTCACGATTAATCGTTTAGTCTATAAAATGTCAAAAAATTGTGAAAAATGAAAAAAGTGACGTCTTCAAATCTTCTTTTGTCCAACCAACAGTCCAAAAACCAAAGACTCTTCATTTACTGTCATAAATGACAAAGAAATGCAGCAAATTCTCACATTTAAGAAGCTGGAACCAGCAAATGTTTGACATAACTCCAACAATTAATCGATTATCAAAATAGTTGGTAATTAATTTTCTTTGGATTTACTAATTGATAAATCGACTAATTGTTGCAGCTCTACTCATAACCAATAAATAAAATGGGCGAAAATTAATAAAGTAAAAGAACAAAGATTTACTCAAAGTAAAGTGACTTCACAGGGGTCAAGGGTCGACTATTAAAATGTGAATTATTTACAAAAGCATCATAACCAGTAAAAAAACAGGCAACTATTCAGTGAAGTCTTTGCAGCCTCCTCCGCCACCAGACTGTGATGCTCACATGTCGACTGGACTGCCATAATAACACATAAGGAGGGTTTACAAGCAAGTGTGATACCTCATTTGGCTTATAAGGGCCAGGGGTATTGATATGTTGATTGACTGCAAGATAGCACAATCTGTACGTTTGCAAGTCTCACTTAAACAGTGGGCGGGATGCCGGCGTAATCCAAAACAAAGCAATAATACATTTTCTCAGAAATATTTTCTTTCTTTGTACGTGTAGAGGTTAACCTTGCAGAAGCCAGAGTCAGAAAGTTTGGTGACGTTTACCATTTAAAATGAGGGTCGAACAGCGAGCAACAGAAGTTCTCTCTAGTAACTAGTAAAAGTATCCAAATGAAAGTGAAGTAGTCAGAGTAAAAACAGTAATAACACAGTAACAAAGTATTTCTGTGTCACTACTTTTCACAGCTGCTTCATGGTCTCTTTGAGGACGGTACACTGTTTCCCTTGCCTTTACACCTGCGTTCAGTCAGTGTGCAAGAAGTGTCAAGAAATTCATAGACAAATACACATGTAACATCCTTCAGTGTGCTCATGTTGTGACAGAGGATGCTGACTCTCTGTGTGTGTGTTGGACTTCCTCTGTCTGTGTTTTCACCTGTTGGCTTTCATTTGGCTGACGGAGCGGAACGAGGAGAGATGCCTGTCAGCTCTGAACCCGGTGACTCGCTGTGACGTCATTTGTTATGATCCCCGAGTGTGTGTGTTTGTGTGTGTTTGTGTCTTTGTATGTGTGTTTTTTTTTTCTTTATGCTCATTTACTTTATGTAAGTTTAAATATAGCCTTGCCCTCTCTGCCCTCAGTAACCTGGGATGCCTGTCTGGGGCTGCCACTGGCTCCCCCCCCCCCCC